>JANTFA010008231.1:0-16382 GCA_026413405.1 Phytosciara flavipes | reverse complement strand
TTCCACATTGCCAACATGCCATTCCATAATGCTCAGACTTTGGCTGAAATTATTTGAATTCTTGTGTCAATTAATTATTTAATCCAATTCTTGTTGCTCGTCATCTCCCGTCATAATGAAAACTCTTTTCTTTTGTTCATATAGAAGCCACCGCATGGAATGGAGCGAGAGAAAAGGAAATGAAGCATACAGTACCCAGAATCAGCATAGCGTGTCTTCAACGAATATTATCTCAATATGCACGAATGTTTTTGTATGTTGTATAATATGGAAAGAATAAATGGATTCGCACCGAAAAGACTTACTTATTTATTAGAGCAAGCATTTTTGCGAAAGGGGTGCGGTTTTTGAATAATTTAATGTATGTGCGGATGTTGACACCTTTCACAGTTGGAAATTTGTAATATTCCGCTTTTTTCTGTCGCGGTTCCTTGAAATTGATTTTAATATTTTATAGACGCAAAAATGCCACTTCGTTTTAACAATTTATATGTCTTTCTGCATGGTATGGGAGGGTGTGGTTTTGAATTGCGAAGAGTTTTATCTTTGGGAAAGAATAAGAAGCTAAGAAAAATATGAATTGCATAAATCTATGAATGGAATCAATGTGAATTCGATGAAAGAGATAAATTTCTATACCTTGAGAATGTAAACTGTAAAGGCGAATTGAATGATATTTTACAAAGGACACAAAGTTAATAATAAATCTGCGCCCTCAAAGTCATTCAAGTTGTCTTTTCTCTATAAATTGGAGTACACAGAAAAGTATTAAAGGAAAGAGTACATTAAACGTGAGGAAGACCAATGAATGTATACACCAGGTATGGTCTATTGTCACTCCGGAGGACATAACGATTTTGAAAACGGAATTAAACACACTCATTTTCATATATTTTTGACATAAATAATGAGTGCGTTCAAGATAAATCGAACGATTTTGAAAAATAGGCCATACCTGGTAATGTACATTCATTGAGGAAGACCCGAACGAGTAGTGTACGACATACAGCTAGTTGTCGATAAAAGGCATACACTTCAAAACTACACTGAATCATTCCCTTCAAACTAATCTCTTGTTAAAATTACAGCAGTTTCAGAAGTCTCCAAAAAAATCAGATGAAACTTGCTCGAGATATGAGCGAAAAACACTAAAATTCAAGATGGCTGCTGGTGGCCATTTTTATAAGTAACCGAAAATAATTCTACCGCATCACGATTTTCATTACCTTTTAAACTCAAGATATTGACGAAAAACTCTACCTTCACTGTAAGGTCAATTTGCTCGACTTAACCGAATGAACACTAGCGGGACATAAGATCCAAGATCCCATGTTTTTTGTGTGTTTCTTAAAATGTATCATTTTGGATCTCAATCTAGTAACCATTCGGTTAAGGGGCCGTCCGTAAAGGACGTCCGCACTTATTGGCAAAAAACGGACACATTGTGACAATCGGGGAAGAGGTTTAATGAAATTCGGACGTTGACTTTTTCCTTGAAATTTTTACGAATTTTGGGTATTTAAAGAAGGAAAAACTTGATTACTCAGTGTACGACGTACACTGTAAGTTGAATCTATTCTCTTAGCTGCTCATTTCTGAGTTGGTTATCAGCCTTTTGGTCCTGTTGATTCCAAACCAAAAATTTCCATTAAATCTACAACAAACGAAAAACTCAAATTTTCCGACATAGCAATATAAAATGCAGCAGGGTTGTCAAAACTATCTGTTTTGAGAGAATGGAGTGATTGCGTGAAAGCTTTGATTACATCTTTTCGTATTCGTCGGATACGATACACGATGGTTCGTATCGTTTTTGCATCGGCAATTGTCACCAGTGCGCCATCTACATAATTTCCAAAGCTGAATACGGATCGATACAAAAAGTGTCACCGACAAACGGTGGCGCCACCAAATCATTTCATAGCTGAAAGTGGTTAAACATGTAACTAATTCCAAAACTAATTCATTTTCTTCAAGCTGCTTCTTTCGATGGCAGTAAATGAATGGACAGAAACAGGAAGAATACAGCTGGTGCTTTACACGTTTTAGCTTATTGTTCTCGATGAGTAGATAAGCTTTAAGGCAAATTTGTTATGTTAAGTTTTGGTTAAAAGCGGACGTCTCCTGGGGGGATGGAGAGAATGAGAAAACGGACACATTGTGACAAGAGAACCTTGTCCTTTATGGACGGCCCCTAAGCTCACTCTCTTATGAATTGGCACTGTCTCCGAATCCCGTGTTCCGAATTTTTTAAACTTTTCAAATCTGGGTTTGTGTATTATACTGCAAGGAGTACGAGCAATACTGCCGTTAATTTATGAGAGAAGCTTCGACTAGACCTCCAAAATAGCACTAATTCGACCATATCTCTGGATTGGCTCGGCCGACTTTGCTCATCTTCGAACTTAAACAGGCATTTGTGAGCAGAAATCGAGGAAAAAAGTAGCATCAAGGCAGAGAGACGAACAAAACTTTTTTATTGCTGATTTGTCATGTAGCGATGATCATCACATAAGGTTCACCCTTATTCAACGATTCGATATCGAGGTATTATAAACATAAGAGTGCAAGCACGATACTCTTGTACTTCGCTTGGGTCTAAAAAGATCGTAAGTTTTGTTCAAAATGAAAAGGCCCATAAAGTAAAGTTAAAAAGAATTTACTTTGCATCGAAAATTTCAATTAATTTTGAATGAATTAAAAGTTTTTTTTTCTTCTTTTTCAAATAAAGCAAACTTCCGGTCTCCTTTATACATACTTCCAGTTCCATGTAATTTTCCTGTGGTTTTTTTATTTGTTTAAAAGCTTTTCATCCTGACTATACATAGACAAAAACTGTTTTTATGTGGACGGCATTCTTTTCTATATAATTTGGATACTATCAATAGAGATATGTTGCGCATGGTTTTGATAGTTTATTGACGATGGTAATGCCAAAAAAGTTTTTTTTTTCATTTACTTGGCACAATTATATACGTCGAATAGAACGTTTTTCTTTCTTCCATATCATCCATTGAACTTATGCTACAACTTAAAATAGGACGCCTATACCTCTGGCAATGTGTCGTTTTCCGATGAAAAACTCCATTCATATCAATTTTATGATACCGTTTGTGTAGTTTAGGCTGCCATATATTCGAGTTGAACGTTCAATAGAACTTAAGGCCGATCGTAAACGATGGCAGAAAAATCGCTCCTTTCTCATTTCTCTATTTTCATATTATATTTATCTCGACAAATGATCTAAATTCAAAAAGGAAAACTTTTGCCTTGAAGACTTTTATTGGTAAAGTAACGAAAAACTGTGCTTAGGTCTAACCACAATCAGAGTTTTGAAGGAAACCATCAAATACACAGAACGGTTCTGACATAACAACATTTTTCTAGATGATGATAGGATAATATGAAACATTTTTCCTGGCAAATATGTGGCATGAACTCAACCACATGTATGGATTTAAATTTCATGCATTTTTTCCTTTTGAAAATGGAATTTTCTATGACGCACACTACTTCACATTACACTGAAAGCTCTGTGTGGTGTACCTTAAGGAATGCAGCTATGTGGAAAACAAATAAGAAATTATGCTAAAGCCAGCCAAGCAAATATTCTTTGGAAGTTATGCATTTTGCAGTGTCTTACATTTCTGGTTCCATACGGAATGTCCCCTAGTAATGGCTTTTATGTGCTCTTTGTAACTGAAGTAATTCAAAGCAAAGTGTAAGGGAAGAGCGTTTGTCTAAATTTCAGTCGATTTACATATTTCCTTTTAGTCTGTTACTAACAACGATGACAAAAATGAAGAATTCTGATTCGCATGGTCAAACATAACCGATGAGTACCGTACTGAAAACACTTGCAAAGAGTTGCACGCAAATAAGTTTATTATCAATTACTCAGCGCAGGAATGCACTAAAGTCAAGACCGTAGTACGTAAGGACGTAGCGGGTGTACTCTATGTCGTACCGGTTAGCTTACGAAGCAGATTGTTATGTTTCTACTGTCAAGTTTCGGGATAAGCTTTGCAATATGCTTTCCGTAAGTCAGTGATCTGTCGAGTTTCCCTTCGAAGTGAGTACAGATGAGCTCATGACTTGCTCAGAATGGACCGTAGTCGCATTATGAGGGTGGTAAAAGCGATTACCGAACATTGTGAGCTGACTGGGCACCTGAAGAAGTTGAGGCTCTCGGATACTCCGAGGTGTTCCTGCGATTTCGAAGAAGAGACGGACGCTCACTTGATATGTGATTGCCCAAAGTTTATTCAACTAAGACGTAGGACACTGGGAGACTATGAGGTGGTTCCTTCAGAAGCTGGAACCTGACGCATTAGAAAGGTTCCTAGCGGCGACAGGAAGGCTACCATGATTTATATGATGACCGGGAGAGAAACAAAGGATCAATAGATCTGTGTTTCGTGACTAAGAAAGTGGTCATCCCAAACTGATAAATCTACACTGCAGTTTTCGTTATGCTTGGAACAAGACTGCGAGTTGTGCAGAGCTGTCATACGACTTACCGCTCAAGTCATTGTTGGGAGCCGCCGATATCCTCCTCCTATTAAGTTTGTCTCTAGTTCACTAAGTGGTAACTAGATTGATCGCACAGTTTACCATTGAGCACACAGTATAACGATTCGGTAAGAATGAATCCCAAAGAGATTAGCGAAATTTGTAAACAAATTAACGATCCACCTATACTCCCAGGTGGACTAGGGACAGGTTCTATCGGTAGCATTTAGCAATTAAAAGATTGTATGTAAGATACTAGCCGATACTCTATACAAAGGAAGTCATCGATTAAGTGATTAAATCTTTATACATTTATCCTCAGGAGATGGTTAAAATGTTGTTTATAGCTTGAAAATATCCCTTTGCTTGGCGAACTCGTACTCTTTCGATTTCGCATAAATGTTAAATTAATGAAAACTGCAATGCAATCCAATTAGATTATTCCAGTAACATTTTACTATGCAGTAGAACGGAAAAATTATGTTTTCCAAGCGAAAGAAAAATCTCATTCCCCATTTCCATTCACATTTCTTCTTTTCTCTGACCGAAAAATTTCTCTGCAAAAATGGTTTCACCGTTAAAATGGTGTGCGGTGTAATTAAATAAGCTTTTTCTTAGATTAAAATGTAAAACGTTGAATGCATATAAACCAAATAGTGCACTCTGCATTAGGAGCCATTACGTTTCTGCAATCATAAATAAATCTGGTGCACACAAGCCAACGGGATAATAAAGGTGTTAAACAACAAGGTGTTTAATGCGGCTTTTCGTTTTCTCGAATAACTCATTTGATGTTGGCTTCGAGCGGTCGTTTGTTTTGCAACAAAACTTTTCGCATTGAACTTCAACCGAATATATCTGCAAGTTTGTTGATGTAGGGTAGAGCTTTTAAAGTTTACGAAATGGCAGCGGTGTGAAACAAAAAATCGAAAGATAAAAAACAGAAAGGCTTTTGGTTGCTACACGGAGTTCATTTTAAATTTAATAAACGCATGAAATCTCCGGTTAGTTCCCACGACTCACATAAAAGTAAAGCTTGAATATTTTACCTCTCTCTCTTATGGAAAAAAGTCGACAAATCCAATTCAAAAACCATTTCCATGAGTCTAAAATAAAGATTTGGCAACGGAGAAAGACGATAAAAAAATCTTCCAAATCATTGACAAGTAGGATTTTGCAATAACCGCGCGATTTCTCATCCCAAATTTTTTTTTTATATTTTTCAATATTTACAAAACATTCAGCTTTCTTAAAACAGAGACAGAAAAAGCCACGGATGAAATCCAGTTAGAAAAACAACCTTTTTCCATGTTCAATGCTTTGAAGCATCCCAAAAAAAGAGAAGCATTTCGCTTTCCGAAAACACACAGATTTATTTTCGTATACATCCCAGTAAAGAATGAAATAAAAGTAGGAAAAAAATCTGCAAATTTATTCATGATCGTGCTCCTCGTACAAATCAGAAAACCACGAACCATTTATACCAGCAACAACAACCAACCGAACCCCAAGCCTCTCATACACATCTCTCTGGAAAAGAGTGTGTGGTTGATGATGGGTAGAAAAAATTGTATAGAAAATAGAAAACATGGCTTAGCATCAATTTTATAACCTCAGTGCAATATTGTGTAGGTATGTTAGGAAATACCTCAAATGATGGTAATACGTTATTTCGCTGGAAATAATCATGTTAAAAGGAATGTGTTTTTATGCCAGTCGGGAAAGCAACTTTTGGTTTATTGTGCCCCAACAAAAAAAAGGTTTCAGCCAAAGAAATAAATTGTTTCTATTTTCCGCATGTCTTTTTCTCTCGAACACTTCAGACTGCCTCACTTATATCCCAGTACAGCCGCCACACTCTTAGCCGAAACGATAAATTAGGGATAAGGGATGTATTGGTTCAGTTCAGTACAAATGGCCTAATATTAAATTTATCGTTTGTTAGTAGTTTTATTAGCGTACGCAATATCCGAAAACCATCCGACATCCATCACCACACATGAACGACATGACAACAATTTAATGTTCTGGAATTAGCCCAGCGTTCACTCATTCCACTTGCGGATTGTACTACTTAACCCAACCATAAATATACAGCTAAAATGTAACCGATTCACCATTAAAATCCCCAAATAAGTAAATTTCCGCCGCACATATAAAAATCGCCTTAAATTTAACCCATAAAATTTTTTGTATAATGTCGATTGACCTGTATTATGCCGTACGGAGGTATCAGCTCCTCGTTCATCGATTTCATGTAATGGGTTTGAGGGAACACTGGCGGTAGATCGTTGACATCTCGGATATTTATCGCTATTGTAGTAAAGTTTTCATTTAGACTGTCAGTCGCCAATAGTGTGAGGGAATACTATGACAAGAACAACAAAAACGAGACAAAAAAAAATCTGAGTAAGCGATAAAAAGCATTTACACAAAAACGTACAGAAGCTATAAATCTAGTCTCTGTGCGAACGAACGAGTAAACGAAAGAAAAAAAAAATTCATCTGAAAAAGAAAAAGGGAAAAATTCGAGCAAAAAATAATAATTAAGTTTTATGCATTTTGATATCTTTCCATTTACTCGAGGCCACATCCGGGGGATTTATGTGGTGAATGTGCAAGCCTTATTAAAATGACTATCAATTCAAAGTAACACGACATCACAAGAGTTATAAAACGAACACAAAGACACAAAGTAGCAGACATTATTATAGTTTACAAGACTGGGTGGCTGAAAATTAAGTCATGCAAAAATATATATATTTCTGTGTATAAACGAAAAACAGTGTGCAAACACACACACACGAGCAAACACAAACAAGCTCAAACATTATTATGCACAAAACAGTGTAGCCAGTTTTTAAGCTACTCTCCTCTGGCTGAACGAAACATAAAACTGTAGCGTGTACAGCACAAACACAAGGGAAAATTAATTAAATCTCAATGACCTGTAGCACACGTTTCGGTAGATTTCGGTCATCCTCTTCTGTGATTTGGGTACGATATGTAGGCCGTTCAAATACAGGTGGATTGTCGTTTACATCTTTTACGTGGATCACAACGGTTGTATAATTTTCTTTCAAATTGTCGGATGCGGCTAAACGTAGTTCATACTAAATGGGTTGGAAGATGAAACTGTAATTTCTCGTCGGGGTTTTTTTTCTTTTTCTTCTTCTCTACAGTGAGTTGAAGCATAATTGAGAATGAAAATGTATAACACTTTTCAGTTAACCCAGGTGAAAAAGGAAAGTCTCGAACGTTACGGTGTCTCACAACATCAAATCTATTGTCTTTTGAGACGTGGAACTACGTTTCTCGAACTTCAGAGACTTCCTTTTCCACCCGGGTTGGCCACACAATTAAACAAAATGTAAAGTGTTCATTCAAAGAGACTTTTTTCGATGGTTTTTCATCATCCTACTGTTTTATAATTGAATGAGGGTTTGCATAAAGTTATATTCATTATGTTGAATGAACAGGGACTCAAGGATACGTAAACGATGAGCATAAGAATGTTCAACTGACGATATGGGCACACACTGAGCTTTGATATGGACATTTCCCGCATAGCATTGAATTCATTATGTGTGTGGGAACATTATTTATACCACACTCATCGAACACACTTAACATTGACGTGTCTATATGGAACAATGGAACAGTGTTCATAAATATGGACGAAACGTATATTTTTCTGATCCCAACGAGGGTTGTTCGTTCACATGATGGCGTAGTTTATTTTCAACGTTCAAGAGCAGACATTCAGATATACATTTCTCGTTGAAAAATATGTTTTTATGAAAAGCTGCTTTTGATATCTAAATTTCTAAAATTTAATCAGAGACCATAATTTTACCTGCTCGCATTTTTATGTAGATCTGCGTACATCATACACTTAGGGGACGTACACAAATGACGTCACATTATAAAGAGGGATGGATGTACAGGAAAACATGATGGACTTAAAGCTGAAGACACACGCGACACGAGCAATTTTGCGTTGATAGGATGGACAATTATGCTGCGATTTCTATTGTATTTTTACCACAGGCTAAACAAAAGAAAATGGAGCATAATTGTCGACCCCATCAACAACGTAAATTTACTCGTGTCTCATGTCTCATCGGCATAAAGAAATTCACATAAATTTTTAAAAAAGGCTCGAAACAGGTCAGTATTGATCTGATGATCTGAGCTTTACCCAAAACCTGATTTTACAATTTTGACCTTACCTGAATTGACCTGAAACCTGATTCTACCTGAGAAACAGTAACCTGGCCTGATCTGACAGGTTTTGAGGTCACCTGATATTTCAATAAAAAAAGTTTCAGTTCAGTTCAGGTCAGGTCAGTTCCAATCAGTTCTGATGAATTCACATCAGATCAGTTCATGTAAGTTTTTGAACATAAAAATTCAGGTCAGATCAGAACAGGTCGAATCTGATTTCAGATTCAGGTCGAGAGATACCTGACCCGTTACGTGCCGTAATTTTGATCCACTTTGCGTGACGTAGTAGTGACGTCAAGAAACACATGAAAATAACGTGACGTCATTTGTGTACACAGTCCCCTTATTGCTTTAACGAAACAAAATGAAACATGGAATATTGACTTCGCTAAAGTCAATTTCGAAACATTATAAGTAAGGTTAATTCATAAAGTATTTTTATCAAAAAGGAAGAAGGAAAAAATGTAATAATGATACACCCAGTGAATGATGGAACACACACAAAAAAAATGTCCTCGTTTAAAATTTCCACGACAACGTTGGGGAACGTAAAATTTCATCCTGACGATATTTCATAAATTTATTTATTAGGGGGTTGATAAATTACTTTTTAAGAGTTTTTTTCTTCTCTTCTCATCCCGTGTTTTATCCCGTGTTTTATCCCGTGTATATGGGAGAAAGAAATTCAGAAAGTTAATCATTACATCAGCTCAATGAAGATGTGAATGTGTGAGTTTACATAAGAAATTAATTATTCGAAACGATGTCGTCTATTTTTTATGTGATCAGCAGTGAAAGGTAGTTATGGACAAGGTGAAAATGAATTTACATAAATTGAAAGATTCACAGTTGGATTCAACATTATGGCAACACTTTTTTGTTTCGTCTTTATCTTGAGTTGTGACGAGTAGTTCTTAGATCGAATGCTTTAAAACGGGGTCTGGACCGTATGTTTCAGTCAACTAAATAAAGAGAATTTAAGCTGGACATCCCAGAGGGTGGAAAACGTCATCTAGTTCCATGCGGCTTAGTCTATTCAGTCCAAAGTGTTACCCAGACGCGCCGACTTTTGTTTCACTCGTTGGGGGCAAAAATTCTGTTCTAAGAACTAATGTTTCGTTTTTATACCCAGTCGTCGTTTTTGCTCAAGTCTCACTAGTTTGAATAAATGAAGACATTCAATCAATACGGAAAAATATCTTTTGGGAGTGTGTGATTCTTTCGCTCACCTTCAGCTAGAGCTACAACGCTCACACGCTCCAAAAATATTTTTTCTTGTGACGTAACTGACTATTTCATTCCCAAAAAATTCCTCGTCGGGGGCATCGGCCCGGCTACCCGTGGAAGTCGGCGCGCCTGTTGTTACTAGTCTACTTGTAGATGTAGAAGTACGTTCACATGGAGACTTGTATGAACGCGACGAAATGACCAACTAAAGCAACAGCATAAAGTGTAACACTAAAATGTTGAATATCACCGTGAATACAAAAAAGAAACTCCGTACAGTGGACTTTATTGAAATTAGTATACAATTCCGCTTCAATTCAACTGATCTACTGACAAAAATTAATATGGATGAGCAAGTTCATGGTTAGTTGCGTCACAAGGTAGCTGGTACAGGAGAAACCATAATTGCTACAGATTTGAGATGTTCTACAATTGTGTTCATGACATCGACTTAAGAAAAGTTGCAGAACGCTTCAAATCTGTAGCTATAATAGTTAGTACCAGCTACTAATCACTACTCCCATACGTTTTCGATCGAATAAACTGCTCAGGCTGATCTCGACCAAGTATTCACAATAAGGACCATCAAGATTGACCATAGAATTTACAATGTCATGTCAGTATAATGTAGATTTTTGTTCGTAACAATTAACATAGTCACGGCACAAGGTTGTATACTAGGAAGGTTACGCTGATCGCTGAGGCCCTTACAGTAAAAAATCCGCTGAATTCTCCTGTTTTTTTTACAAACAAAATTTTGTTGCACTTTCAGTTTTGAAACTTTGTATTGAAATGCAATTTGAGTTACCGACGCCACCATGTTTTTTTTTTGCAATATGGCCTCAGTGAAACAATGGCGATCAATGTAACGTTCTCGATATACAACCTTGATCACGACCATAGTTACTCGCACTTGTTTGCAAGTGGTCAAACTGTGAAAAGTGGATGAGTGGACCAGCAGAAGCGATTTCGTATAAAAATTTCGCGAATGTTTGTTCAGTTGAAGCAATTCGAAAACTGAGTTGAAATTTTGAACTGAAAAATTACTTTATGCCCTTATGTCTGACGGTGGAATCGAACCCCCGATCGTTGGGTTGTGAATCCAAAGCTTTAGCTCTCTACACCACCAGAGCGGCAAATTTCAAAGACGTCCACTGTCAACAGATGCTCCGATGATGACAATTTGAATGTACATATCTAAGGATCAGGGTCTCTTCAAATTTAAATCAAAATTTAGTTTTTTCTTTAATCTCAATACGCAATGCGACTAAATTTGCATGAGCTTTGATCTTTATCCATGTGAAATTGTTTCGACTTTCACTTTTCATCAAACACGTATCCAATTGGCATTAAAAGCTTCTGACGACGGCTCAAACGCTCACGTCTCACACGACACATTTAACAAAAACAAGACGTATCAATTCTCCTTAAATGAAATTCAAATTTACTTAAGTTACATTTCACTGGAGAGATATCCCAGCATTTAATAATCAATTCACATAGCATATTCCCTTCAACTTGAAATGTACTCTATTTATCATCATCTTTATACATACACGTTCCTCGTTCGTATTATATGTAATGGTTGAGCTTTTGAACGAAACATCAAAAAAAAAAAGAATTTTTATGTTGAAAAAGATAACATTCATTTCCCTCATTCCATTTTGGAGCACATTAACCAAGCCAAATATCTTCAAAGCATCTTGGGGATTTTTTTCTTCTTCTCTCGCTATAGAACATTCGTTTGTTTATAAGACGCCCGTCGTGTATTGTGTGCAAAGTTGTTTGCACAAAAGGTGTCAGAAAGTAAAGCTATATCATAAAATAACGTTTTTGGTTTTTATTTCCGCATCAAGAATATTAGATGTGAATATCGTGAAACGGATATCATAAGAGTTATTTATTACTTAGCTTCAACCCGTAAATGTGTACACACTTTTTGTTCATATATTATCTTGCAACAGTTCCATGTGTGCGAACAACCATCCCGTTCACTTACAAATTAGACGCTTTTTGCTAGTTTCAACCATATTCTCATTTAATTTGCTCCGGTTACATGTTTCATTTTGTTGGTAATAGCAAGTTTTAAACGGAGTGGGTGTCATAACGGAAAATGTGTGACCATTTTTGTATGTGAAGGAGAAGATCTAATACCTAGGAATGACTTTAATAGCCTTTAGTGCTTTAAACTTTCAGAGGAGCTTCATTAAAATGTTTCATAAACAAGAGCTTCTCTTTTGCTACTGTAGAAATGTTTAATTCCACTTGCTAAACTTTTTGCAGATGAAATTTTTTTTTGGTGTAAAGCCCAAAGGTAACTTCAACACTGTGTTGAGTCGAAGAAATGTTTCTAATCTTTTTATGAATATTACGGTCCGGAAGGACTGTGCCTAGTAGCACTATCTTCAAAGATTTTGCATAAAGACTTTCCATAAAGACTTTTCTAAGTCAGAAATTTGAATTTACTGTTAGCATTTGAGTCACAGACAGTCATTTTACTTTACTAGGGAGGTAATGACGCCATTCCCTCATAAGGGAAGACCATCTTTACCTCGTTCGTAAAGTAAAATAGCACACGTGAATTAATTTGCTATTTCGTATCATGATGAGTGAAAGTACCTCGAACTTTTACTCATCTGAATACAAGACATCAAATTACTTCCCTGGTGCTATTACTCAACGGAGTGTTTCTCTAGAGAGAAAAATCGGAAGTAACTTCACTCTGCAAATTTTCGTTTTGTTTTTTGGTCGCTTTGTTGAGTAATAGTAGATTACAGCTATATGAAGTACAATAACGAGCCATGTACGTTAGACAATCGGTATGCACTGTCATGTAATTTCAAAAGAGCATGCCCCCTGATTACTGCAATGTTCCGCTTATCTGTGCGCCATTGACACCACTGTTGTAATCTACTATTAATTGAACATTTTTGCAAAGGTGGACAATTAAGTAGCTATAAGTAGCAATAGAGTCCACTGAAAGTCAGTAGTCAGATGTGCACTCTGTTGTTGAAACATTTTAACGGTTCTGAATTTCCAAAATTGCAATACAACTTTTACGTAACATATCAATGAAACGTAATATTAAAAATCTGAACTTGTCAGCACAAGTGAAAGCAACTCGTAGAATCAAAGCAAGCTTATGGCCTTTAGATTTTGCTACTTTCCATAAAAACATTTTTTTCCATTAAAAATCTCCCAATTAAAATTCAAAATGTAAAAAATCAAAGGAAGAGCCAAACTGCACAGAAACACACTTCTGTTTCCATACCACTTGGGATAAAACTTCATAGAATCGCATTTAAATGAAATGAATGTGTGTGTGAATGGGATGTAATACTTACTCGTTTCCGTGTTTCATAGTCAAGAGCACCAGCCACATAAATTGCTCCTGTCATATTCTTTACCGCAAAGGCACCACCTATGTTACCGCTTGTGATCTCATATCGAATACGCGAGGCTAAAGAAACGAATTGAAAATAATTTTTTCTTTTAGTAAAATGGGAATTAGACTTTATGAAAATTTATATTTTTATAATGGTGGAATCGTCGCCCGTTCGTTTATATAAAATATATAATACCGCGATTACAGCACGTTGTAAAGTGCCATAAAATGATAATCTATTTTATGAGCTAAGAAATATTTATCTTCAACCGGGACCCCGCATCGGAAGCACACAGCTGCTGGTGTGCGAAAGTCAAGTAAGAGAGGAAGAGGATTTAATTTAACATTATTTTCATGTGAGTTTATTTTTGAAATTTTTTTTCCAAATCCTTCCGGGCACCATAAAGTACCTGGTTTCACTTATTTCATTACAGTACTAACAACATTATGTTGCTGCTGCTGTTACTATTATTTGTACTTCAATGTTTCCAGTGCATGACACCGCACACATGCGGATTTATTCCATGTGTACGACGGGTAGTACAATGTTATTTCTACAGTGAGTTTCAACGTTAAGGTTACACTTTTTCATTGTGTTTCTAGCTGTTCGTTTGCTCAGTTTTCATACATCAGTGTGTGGTCGTACGTGTAGGTAGAGAAGTAAGTAAACGTGGTAGAGAGTTAGTTATATGTCTAGACCAGAACCGGGAGTCCCAGTTACACTTTTAACGCTTTACTCCTTTATGAGCCAATGGAAAGCAAAACCTTTCAAGAATAGTTGGGAAGAGTTGCGAGCAGCACAGCTAGAAACTGCCTAGACATTCGAACGGGTCACTGCTCGCTAAATTATCACTTTAATTTGTTAGGTTTCAAGGACACACTGAATTGCGAAAGCTGCGGAGATAGTGGAACCGCAGAACCATAGCTCTGCTTACTAGCGTGATCAATCTCATTTGGAACGCCAAAAAGCCTTCAAATTTTCCAATTATGATCGCATAAGCCTCCGAAAATTTCTTATGTTCATGTTAGTATCAGTGCTATGGCAAAACATTTCCAGTCCTCTCAATGAAACGTAAGATTTTCCTTGGCAACTTTACAGTCCATCATATCTCCATACGTAGCATTCACCGATTCACCCAACTCAAAATACGTACTCGGAGGATTCATGAGTAGCACAAAAAGACATTAGTATAATGGGGGATGCACAACAGGCCAAGGTGTTGAGACTTCGAAGAATAAAACGACCAGCTGAAGCAAAGCAGCATCAAAGTGTAACCTTTATGTTAAACCTAACTGTATCATGAACATCATTCTTCGGTCTTTTATTATGAAAGGGATAAAGGTATGTTGTGTTAAACAACAAACTTAAATGGAATATGTGTGTGAAGCATACATTTAACATCCGTATCCCAACCGAATGACGAAAAAAAGTACCAACCAACTCATTGGATTGGCACACTCAACTGACATTGGAAACTACTGTCGTGTGGCCCCCGTATTTACACAAAAAGTGTAAATGCAAAAGGTTCGGTGAAAATCAAATGATCCATGACCTGATAGTAGTTAATTTTCAGGTGTTTGTTTATATTCCATTAAGATATCTAAACCAATAACCGGCCGTATTGTGAAATTGAACATGACTTTACAATAGATTTATAAATTGACCGAGCATTTTCCGAGTGGAATTGTTTGTTTCAGATTAGATTATATGCATAGATGATGGGATAAGGGGTAGAAATATATTGGGATTATTGAACGGTAATGCGGAAACGGAAATTTAAGATTGTTGTTTAACGACGTTGCTTGGTATAGATTTAGTGAACCTCTTGGGTTTTGCTAAGCTTTTATTTTATTGTGTTGGCAAGCTGATATCGAGATGTTCAAATACATTAGAGATTTTGAACATCATCAGGTTACAACAATGGGAGTTTCAGAAGGTGAGTTCCACTAGGAATGGAGTGAAATCGGTCGTGTGATCTGATTTGGGGATTGTTATGGTGTTTCCGGGTTAGACATTTCATTAAACAAAAGAAGAGAAAAAGCTTTTAAGTTTTGACATTTGATATTGAGTGTGTAGCGTGTGTGTGTTTGTCTAACATCAATGCAGACAATAACAATTTATTTCTACCTCTGTGTTAAATCCCATACGGACTTTCAATTGTGAGCTTAGATTCATTGTGCTCTGTCCTTCAATTTCTTTCAAATTTTAATCCCATCTTTAATATCCCATAAACTATGTGACTCCATGTGCACAGTCTGCGACATAAATGTGTGAACACTGAACATGAAGCAGACAATTTATTATCACAATTTTGAGAAAATAAATAAACCTGTAAACGGCTCACACACTACAACATACAATATGAACCATAAAACATTACTCAACGTCAAGTCAAGATAGGACACTCAGGAGCATGTTATTTACCGTTTGTTCGAACTACACGATACGCTGCTGTCGCCGATGCGACAACACTCTCATAAACGACATTTTGTTTTTACGAAAACAATTTTTCTTCGATATCCTCGTTTTTTGCGAGTTCCTTTTAAAATGATTGACACTTGATACACTTACAATAACAGTGTCAAGCCAAAAAGAAGTAGGAAGTTGGAGAGAATATTTTTAAATATTACAGACAGTTGGCTTTCTCTGAGAAACGAAGTAACTACCTCCGAAAAATGGAAAATCATTTTTTTTTATTTCTTCCCTTTTGTGTATATTACACTTCCGGGTACGTATGTACTGTACACAGCCAACCAATAAAGTTAGATGGTAAGTGCCAAGTACAATGTAATAAAAAACAATATACACAATCAACAGCCACATTCAACCCCCCGTTCTTTTAAAGAAGATTTAGTTGATGGATTATTTTTATGTATTTCTTCCACGTCCCAAAGTAAAACGCGCTCGTTCGGTTCCTAGAACACGATTCTTGCTTATGAATTGGTTACACTTTATTGTTAGCTATGCTTGTTGACGTTATATTATCCAATTTGTATCGTAAAATTGAAGTAAAACACTGGCGGAAAATGT
>JANTFA010008120.1:0-16383 GCA_026413405.1 Phytosciara flavipes | reverse complement strand
TCTCCGCCTAACATAATCTTCTTTGTTGCTAAAAAGACTCTATTTTGCACGAGGAAGAACTCACACGAAAAAAATTTCAGTTAAATCGCACTTTTATTTAGACCTTATTCAACCGCACCGTGGCTTGTACAGTGGCTTACTCCTACGAAGTACTGTAATGCTATGTTAATCAAAATGGTTCAAATGTTCGTCATGACGGTTTTCGGAAGATGATTTTCAATATATCTCAAAATCGATTTAAAATTCATTGACTTCAATTCCAATTTATTCACGTCAATAATTTGATTTAATGAAATATAACTTGCAATCATTATGTCAACAATACCTTAAGTAGTTAAAATTATTGCTAGGAGTACCGTTTCCTTGATGTTTGAGTTATATTTTATGTATAGAATTTTGTAGATTTTTCTTCTTTTCTTTTTTAATCAGAAAGCATGAATTAGCTGGATTGGTACCGTAATTGGTCGTACGATATTTTGTTTGTTTTTCTACGGAACTGATCGTAAAACTTGAATACCTTAAAAAAATGTTTGATTTGTTTGTTTCATCTTTCCAGACATATTCTTTCTCTTCTTCTTTTTAGTAATTATTAAAAACTAATAATACTAAACTCTAGTATTGTGATTTTTAGGCACTATTCAATTTTTTAAAAAAGATTTTTCTTTACTCATGGTTTCTTTTAGTAGGTAGTTTTAGTATTGTTTTTTTGTTTTTTTGTTTTTGTTGTATTTCTTTAAGAGATGATCTTTTCTGTTTATTCAAGATTTACATTTTATTTCAATCGAATTTTATCACCGCGAAATGATTTTTGTTTTTACTCCACTTTTTATTATTTTACACGTGTAAACATTTTGTTGTTTTTTGTATTTTTTGTTGTTGTTGTTTTTTTTTCATATTTTTGTTTTTAGTGATCGATTTAATTAACCTCCGACAATAAAATATTTTCAATGCTCTTTTCTTCATCATTCATTACAAATTGCTATTTAATATAAATTCAACACAGATAGTTTTACACAATAATATTTTACGAATAGAGAAGTCAATTTCAAAGGAAAATCTGAAATTATTTATTTTGTAAAAAAATCAGTTTTTAGTACGAATTTTCCTTCTTCTTTTTGTTTCTATTTGGACAGACATATTGTTTGTGGTCAATTAAATTCGATCGGTTTCGGAAGAAAAAAGGGTTGAGACTTTCTTTTTTTTGGACATTGATTTCGAAATCACGATTCACGCATTACTACATCAATGTCTTTTCGGCACTAGTGCAGTAATAATGCAAATGTACTAGACTTGTAAATTGTCGCTTGAGGCAGCAGGCTGATCCCAACTTCATTTTTTCGATGTGAAAGAGAAAAATGTGTCATCGAGTGCACATCCTACATTGATTCCGTAGATTTCGATATCAAAGTGCAAAAAAACCAGATTCGATACTCGAAATGAAAACGATGTTTTACGTTGACACAAATAGAGCGCGGCTCTTATTCGCAATATTGTGGCGTAGTGAAAACAGCGTGTATCGAAATTAGCTAATGTTTTGGAAAAGGAAAACTGAAAGCACATCTGACACTTAAATTGGTTTTGTTTTATCGAAAAATATATTTTTCTCATCTTCATTTTTTTTCTGACCAAAAACGAGCCCATTTCAATCGTCTGAGACAACAAAATCGAATTCACCAAACACTTTTTTTTTGCGTTCACAATTGGCCGGTCAGCCAAACAGTTCGGATCATTAATTCATTATCGGTAAGCAAACGGCGATAATAATAATTTTTCGAGACAGATCGAAAATGATAAACTGCCAAGAGAAATCTCGACTGCATCGAAATGTTATGTAAAATTAACCATGGGAAACGAGCATCGATACAAGCTGGCCGATGACAGAGGAAATTCTGTCTGATGTGACCACTAGACGCAGAATAGAGCAGCACTTGAGTCGGAAACTTTGACCAAATATCCCTTCAGACTGTTTAGATTATGCTGTCCATGGATTGTACTCTTTGTACATTGTACTTACTAGAACCAATAAGCTTTCAGATTCGCTTAGCTCAAGTTTGAGAAGCTTGAAGAGCGACTCAGCTCTAACACGCTCCGGTAAAAACCTAGAGCTGGATCCAGTTAAGTGTGTGTTCAAGGAAACGGTTGTCAGATAATTTACTAGTGAGGAGGCTCACTTGTAACATGCTTGCCGTACATTTGTTTTGACATGTAGAAGTTGGTATAAACTGACTCACTGGAAACAGTAAATAATTTATTTACAAAAACAAGTATTGAAACAAGCTATCTCTACGAAACGAAAGATTTGTCTCCATTTTTTTTGCCTATAATCATTGTTATTACGGCGGCAAGTTAGCTAAATTGCCGAGACTTCGAAAAAAAAGGATGGCAAATACACGCTGATTCATCAGAGTTATCAGAGTTGAGGTAATCGGATGTGATTCAATTTAAAAGCTTACTCGGACGATTTCAATTTTGCCATGATCATCAAAATTATTGGCCCATTTTTAGTCGACTGCATTGCTAATTTCCTTGGATAGAAATCGTTTCTCTTCCATTAATTCATCCAACCGATCGCTAAAAACTTTCTTTTCCGATTTTAGTTCACTTAGACACAAGCTATCTGATGCGCTCGCCGATTGCTGGGTTACGATGTGTTGAAAAGTTCTTCCGGTGGTATTGTCGGTTGTCGGATTTTCACTGCCGGATGGAGTGGGTTTGTCGTATAGTTCGATATTTGCACACTGCTAATCTTTTATCAAACGATAAATGTGATGTTGTGCACCACAATTCGAGGCAGCTACTTCAAATACGTATGCTATGCATAATAGAGTTTCCTGGGTTTCCTTGTTGGATACAACCTTCAATTGGAAATGGAAAGAATTTTAGTCAACGAAAAGGGGGTTAAATTAGAAATCAACTTCACGAGATGAAAAAAAAGTCCTCGAAATAACGGACGAACTGGTAAGGAAT
This sequence comes from Phytosciara flavipes, assembly GCA_026413405.1. Classification (NCBI taxonomy): domain Eukaryota; kingdom Metazoa; phylum Arthropoda; class Insecta; order Diptera; family Sciaridae; genus Phytosciara; species Phytosciara flavipes. Next base: position 13,416 of record JANTFA010008120.1, on the reverse strand, counting down.
AGGAAAAGGAAATAGGGGACTGTAAAGATACTGTCGCCACCACTCACCTGTAATATTGTAAAATTTTCTAACACACTGTTCATCATGTATCGTTCTGGCAAATGTTTCAGTTTCTGTATGAAATTTATCATATATTCACACATGGGCGATCGATTGATACGATAAACAAAACGTGAGTTCTCCAGTCTAGAATACTCTGTTTCAACCTTTTCCACCACTTGTTTACCAAAGGAACACACTTTTGTTGAACACGTTATAACTACATTGTCATTGCTTTCATACCTGTATGCGGGGAGATGATGGAGAGACAGATGGCATATTGTTATAGTTTCATTGGTTCAATATTCAAAATGTTGATTAGAATTTGTGGCAATATTAAAACAACACTCACTGGCTGGTAACACCATAAAAGGCACCCGACTCATCGGGTATATTTGTGTTTAGATCTGCCCAGCATTTGACTAAATAGAATGCATTTTGTGGTCCTCTGTCAAACATATCTTTTAAGCCACCGGATTTCTCTGGAAATTTATCACTGATTTGGCTAATATTAACAGACTGAAATCGAACACAAAATTTTCCCAATTAAAATCTGTTTGTACTGTGGACGTTGATATTATTACCTCTAGAAGGGGATCTGAGTACGCTGGCTTTCCACCTATGTGCACAAACAGATGGTACTGAGACTGCATAGCCAAAAAGTAAAGAAACAAAAAAAAAAACATGTAAGCTGACAATGTCTCCCATCTAAGCGCACAATAAAAAAAAACCTGTTCTTACATCATCTCTTTGAGTATCCATGTACGCTGAGAATTCCAGCAACCGAAATTTGTGAGTGGCTATTGCTCGTCCCTCCCATGGTGCTTGAGCGGGCGGATGGCCAGCTTCAATGTCTCCCGATACAGCTGTAGCTGGTTTGCCGGCAGGATATGGTGGTTGAGCGAATGGTTTGATGCTGTACAATCAACACAACAATAATTAAAAATTAATGAAAGGTGTCGCCTCGAATCGAATCGGTAAATGACTTACTCTTGTGAGGTACTCGGCTGTAGACCAGGCTGCCAGAATTGCTGCGAATGAGAATTTGGAATTATTTGTAGGTGAAATGCGATAAAATACGATTTGAGAGTTGTGACTTCACAAGCATGATCATTAGTTGGTATAAATATATTGTGAGTATTTTTATGATAAAAGGCTGGGCTGGGCTGACTTTCAGCCACATGGTTGAGTAAAAAATAAATAAAATGAATGATCGAAATCAGGTTAAATATATCTACTTTACCGGGTAAGAAACTAGTCTATTATAAATCGAAACAAAACATAAAGAACAGAGCGCCCACTCATTCTACTAGCCTATATTGTTATTTATGGCCAAATTAATTTTAATTGGATAATCGAGTTACAAAGTTTTCACAATTTTGCCATTGAAAAGGTTTTAATTTACATGAGAACTCACACGAAAAAAAAAGACGTGTAAAGGAAATCAAAGCGAAAAACGTCAATGACAACAGATATTCGATAATCATTTTTAACTTAACTTAACACACTCCAACGTATTAAGAGTCATTTCGCGAAAACTTCAAACAAGTTGCTACTCAACCCATCTGCGATTCCAAAAAGCTGAGTGCCAATGGTTCATTACGAGTTCAACGAGGTGATAATCGCCTCTGTACGGAGTGTCGTTTGAGCGGTAGGACCGGTTGAAGTTGAGGAGAAATATTTTTTTCTTTACATTTTATCATAAATTTTGGAGTATAAGTGGCGGAAATCTATCAAATGTTAGGAGAATGTAGTGCTAGACGAGAGGAATGACGCAAGATACCAAGTAGGTCGGGCGGGCGGTTGCATATACCACAGTCACAGTCACAAAGCCACATTCACTTTATAATGAAAAATTATTTTCGAGTCTCTATCGCCTGCGCTCAGCGCCATACCTGACCGGTTATGTTGTCCATGCATGACCAACACCCTTCACTTCCTATCATATAATAATCTCAAGCAATTCACTCACAATTTCTGTAAAGAAATTAGGGGTTAGGGCGTGCATAATGACCACATTGACCATATCAGTTGCAATGATGGCGCTTCGATAACTTTATGCAGTAACACATTCACACTTGACATACACATTTACACTCAACCAATACAATCACATTCATCAGTCGAGATGCATCTCCGTAGGATATGGTCAATGTGGTCATTATGCACGCCCTAACCTTCATTAATTTCTTTATAGAAATTGTGAGTGAATTGCTAGAGATTATTATATGATATGTGGTATATCACACAAGAAACATCCGCTGGAGCGACTTTCCTTCTTCCACATAAGTTGGGGGAGTGGGGTTAGAGAAAAAGAGGCAAGCCATGTTGCAGGTATGGGAAATATGTGGACGAAGGGTGACTAGGCGGCACTAAAAATTTGTCGGCATGCTACTACAAGGATGCGTCGAATTTATTTTTAAATTTTTTATCAAAATCCTAGATCTCTACACAGGGGTGCAGGAATACCGGAGTCTGATTACATTTTTCAATCGGCCTTCTTTCACCCGCAAGACGAAAACTGACTTTTCAGCTAGTTTTTGGCCACTAATTGCTATGAAAATCAACACATTGCTTGTTGGAATTTCAGATGTCTCGAATTTGTCGTACATACAAGTTGTTCGAAGTTTTCGCGAAATCACTCTTAAAATTTCTTTTTCAATATACCAAAATGCTCCTTCGGCTCGGATCAACATCAACATATTGTGCACAACAAGCACCGTTTCCACAAATTGTCACAATTGTTATGAAGTGATCTAACACAGAAAGATGAGAAAGATATTCGATTGCAGAATACCTTATGCGCTTGTTTACGCGAATCGAAAAGTATTTCCTCTTAGGATGATGTATAACGTGTCATAATATACTTGAATCGAGCCTATTTGGTATTCTGAATGCATAACGCATGGATAATAATCGGTGGTGGGGAAACATTGAAAAATAAGACGAAAAATAAAAATAAAGAAAAGGAAAAAAACACACTTCTCCAGCAAGTATTGAAGCATGTCAATTGATAAATAAATAGTTCATATTTTTGCCATACAAGAAAAAAAATTCTTTTCCAGTCTCGGCATTTATATATCACGAATTCCGATTCATACAATTGGAGATACGTATACACAAGGAAAACGTGTTTTTTTTTCTGTCCATACAATTTCATTTGGCTTATAGCTAGAAAAAAAACGTACATTTTCTGCATACATATCTAACATATCTAGCATGTACATTACAGATAATGTTACATTTCGTAAAATCCTTCGACTAAACTATTCATATTTGGTAAATTATTTAGGTTTCGTTGAAATATTTCTTTTTGAAATTTTATGATCTACAACAATTCCATTCATATAACCGTTGGAATGTGTACACACCGAGTGATAATAACATACGGTGCAATATTAATGAATCATTTTAATGATGTCGGCGAAATGTTTTTTTTTTTATTTTTTAATTATATTTGCACAAAAAAAAACATAATCTAAAAGACGTATAACAGTCGTACTATCGCAGTGTCAGTCGGTGTGCCTTTCTGATGAAGTACATCACAGCTCGTGGAAGAGTGTCTTTAGCGTTGACATTAAATGGTTTCCTGTTTTCCTATTATGATACAATGACGATTTTTTTGAACCGGGCACTATCTTTATTTCCAACTTTATTCAACCCACACATCTGACACATTTCAAATTCTATTGTTTTTGTGGACATTGTTTCGTTGACGTTTCTCGCATAGACTTACAGAGACTGGAAGGTTACATTAAGAGGCGCGAAATTCAAAATCGACCAGAAAACAAAAAAGTTTTTCAGTCAGTATAAACGAAAATCGTAATCGCAAAATGGAATACCTGCTTTTGTCATTTCTTTTCTTTCTCCTGTAATTGTCAGAGACATTGACTTTGAAACGAAATCAAAAGGTTAACTGTAACGTAGCTTAAATTTTATGAGACATTTTGACGACACATACCCTAAAGTCTGCAGAAGGATGTCAAAATGAACAGAAGTGCACAGACTCAGCTAATTTAAATGAAAGAGATAAAATTCCGATGTTCTCTTCAATTTCAATTTTGTTTAAAATTTTACGCCTTCCGAAGTAACTCTCTAGTCTTTATAAATCTGTGGCAAATCATTTTAGCTTTCAGAATTTTTGGGTCTTCAAAAGTGCAGGATCTGTTTAGAAACAAAATAGTGCCACACTTAAACTGATTTTATGTAGATTTTTCGTATAGTTGTGGGTGAAACCGGATACAAAAGTTCACGTGTCCCCTTGGGAGTGGGTGAATTCGCAGGGAATGAAATTTTGAGTAGTCAGATACGAGCTACCGCATTTTTAGTTTTTCAATACACCACAGCATCAAACAAGTTCGACAGTTATCTTTGTGATGGTTGCGTATGCGTAGAGAATTCAGAGACACGCTCACTGTAAATACACAAATCAAATGTTGTCAATCGATCCAACCTTAAGAAAAGTTTTGGTTTGATGTTACCCGATTTTTCATTGTTCATCAAAGGTGGGTTCAATGTCAAAGATATGCAAGGATGAAATGGATCCGGAAGTATATATGCCAACGTTAAAGTTTAAAAACTTTTTTAAATTCGCTTACTAGAACAGTATGCGAACATCACAATCTCACATTTATCGCACTCGACCGAGTCCAATTTACATAGGATAGTTAACGGAGAACGACCATTTAGTAGATTGGTACTAATCCGCTATGTTACCTGATACCAAACAATTATCATTTGAACAAAAGTCTCATCGGGGTTTTGAAGCTAGTTCGGGCAATCCGGTCATCTCTAGTTCAGTCTATTTGGAAAGTAAAAAGTACATAATTCTTAACCATTTCAGAAACATGGTAGTCTTCTGTTATCGACAATGATGACCGTAATAAGCGATTGACCCGTCATTGCATTTCCATAAATACAACATTTCTTGTTGTAACAAATGAAGTAAAAGACCTTGAACCAAACAAAATGGAAATATTTCGAACAAACGAAGTAACAGATTTACCGAATAAAATTGCGATGCGGCTGTCGTTTCTGAAAGGTCAATGTACGAACTCAACTTACGTCTTCTTTAAACTGTATTTTCCTAAATCTATTTTTGAAGCCTAGCTTTATAGCTAAATTTTGTTTTACTTTTCCGTCTCGGTAAGACAATTATCTGATACTTTTTGACGGCCATAAACATTTCGACATTTAAAAACATAAAAACCGACAAAATCCCTGCCAACATTCTCACACTAAAATGGATTCCCATTTTATGAACAATTTTACTTCTCGCTCAATCAAATTATATCTATAAACTCTAGTTTATTTTGCTGTATCTTCCAAGCACATCATTTCCACCATTTTATTATTTACTATAAAAATTACTCCTACGTTGTCGGAATATAACGTTTCTACTGATTCAACAAGTTGACGATACTGATGTGTGTACACAGCAGATTTCAAATTGCTGTGATTTTAGGGTAGACGAGCCTCGTATAATTCTCGTTGTAGATGATTATTGCAATATTTGTTGGTGTTAGTTCACGGGTCGGACGTACACACTGTCTGGAGACTGTCTAAACTTGTTATGATTAGTTGTGTGATCATAGGATTTGTTATTGCAATGTCATCGGTTTCTCTTTCGGATAAAATTGACAGTTTCAACGGAATATCGACTATATATGTTCGGGTTGGTGGAGTACGCTGAAGCTTTTTTTTTGTTACAAGTAGAAACTTTAATGAAATGCAGAATTGTACACCGGGAAGCTAGTGAATGTTTAAGTAACAAAAGGAATTGATTGGTAAATGAAAGTTAGCGCAATGAATGTGATAATACGGTTAGTCTCTACACAAAAAAAACTCCACAAAGACAAATTAGAGGGCGATAAATATGTATGGTAGCCGGTGCTATATATTTTCACGGAAACAGTTGAACGAATTCACTCATCAATGGGGAAAACTCGGGTAAAAAAAATCTCGATAAAAAGAGCGTGAGATGTCAATAAGGATTTTACTTCAATTCTACAAAAGCAAAATAAAATCGAACTATCAGAGACGGCAAATTGAGCGAAAATTTCCACACGAAAACTAACAAAAAAGCTGATCTTACTACAGGCGGGTACGGTAATGTTGACGATGGATGAGTAAATGCAACGATATTCTTTGAAGCCGCAACAGCTGACGCTACAAATTGAGCACTTGACATGCTCGACATTGGATGGTATGCTTTATCTTTGTAATTATGATCCTTGGGGAATATATAACACAGAATGTCGTTAATTTTATGTTGAGATACTTTATGCGGAAAGAAAATAGCGAAAATTTAAATAAATAAAAAATTAAAACTGACGACGGAAAACTGTCGACGGAAAAAAATTTCCTTTCCCATTCCCATTCCCAACAAACACCCTCATTTTATATTCGCAAAAGGTCCACAACAGTTTAATGAATTCATTTTCATTAATTCCACTTAATTTAACAATAAGAAACTACTACAAGTATTTTAAGTTCAGTTCACAAAAAGTGAAACTTTTTAAATCTCTTCCTCACGCACTATTGCATGACTTGGTATTTAAGTACACACAAAAATTCGCAATAAACAAGTGAAATAAAAATTCTTTTGCTAAAACTTTTTCGAGAGCAAGAAAAAAACTATAAATTTTCAATTAGGAATGCCTCGAGTAGAAAGTAGAAACGAGAAATGAAGAAGAAAGACGAAAGAAAGAAAAAAAACCGGGAAAATATAAACTTTTCGTGCTTGATAAACAATAAAGGGTAACGACTGTATGTATAGAAATAAAATAAAACTCTCAGGTAGGTAGGTACAACAAAGAAAATACAACAAGAAAAGGAAAGAAGAAAAAAAAGAAAACTGAAAAATACTTACAACTTTAAGTTTCGCTTGAATTTCTCTTAATTTTCTCCTAGCGAGTACTTGTATGTGAGAGCTAACTTGTTTTCTAGTCCTTGTTTTGCCCGTTCGTAATTTTATATATCGTGCTATGAGTTCATTTCGCCCTGGAAATAGAATAAAAGAAAAAAAATGTTTGAAAAAAAAACGGTAAATAAAATGAAATGCGACATTCGATGGAAAATGGTTTTTTGAAAAGAAAATTTTTCGGTTTTTATTTATATTTTCTAATGTCTGCCTGCGTCTACAATGTGTGCGGCAGAAAACGGTTTCAAATATTGTGCAGCTCTCAAACGCTGTAGCTTTGATTGAATGAAATTTATTTCTTTATTGTTGCAGTAGACAGAGTGTACCACATCCTTTCTTCTTCTGTGAGAGATATTAAATTATGGGAGTCGGTGGTGTTCATTTTTGGTTAGTTGTAACGACACATATATCGTCGTAATGCTCAACAAAACATTCACTTGATGAGTTTTCGTTAATTTACTCTCGCATGGATTCACCACTCACAACACTACTAAATTACGTAAGTAGATGGGCGCATTATCTCCGTAATTTCGTGTTACTCATCTTGGACGGTACTTTCGGCACTAGGCCTATTGACTTCAAGAAACATCCAAACGATTACTGTTCTTACTGATTTTATCATTCAACAGGGATATTACGTAAATACGAAATGCCCATTTACGTACGTAATTTGATAGTGTGACTGGCAAACGAATAGTAGAGCTCAGTGACATTTGTTTGGTCTATACACATTTTTAAAATCGAATGGCTCATTTTTGGCCAAACGTCCACAAATGTTGATTGTGTTGTCTACTACATTTTACTTTATTTATTCACATTAATTCATTTTGTTTTGGAGTGTCAATAGACCAACGATAGATCCATCGAATGTATTATTTGTAGTAAATAGAAGGAACGTTCCATTGTACTCCACACTACAACCGTCCTAGCTCAGCCTTCAAATCGGACTCACATCGTTCTAGAAATTGGCTTGAGTATGGGACTAATTTTTGTACTTTTCGTGTAATCTGATGGTCTGAAGAAGAGCATTTGAAAAACATAAGGGGGACCCGTACGCTTAGAGCACGGCATATAGTTGGTTCATAGAACTGCTCTGATCTTTAAATCATTTTATTTAAATTCATCATTTGTTGAAATCGCTTACAGCAATTTCGAAAGCCCAAACTTTTTTTTCTTGGATTTGTGTAATCAATTCTTTTTATTTGCACCATCTAGGAACGTTCTGCGAGCAATACCGCCGATAACATATGTGATAAACCTTGACCAGACCTTGAAAATAGCTCTATTTCAACCACAACTTCGGATCGGCTCGAACGATTTCGCTCATCTTCGAACTTGACCTCAATTTTTTGATAACAAATCGAGGAAATTGATTTCGTTTTACTCAAGTTATCCTGTTAACAGACAGACGGACAGAAATTTTTCCATTGCTGATTTAGCATCTGGGAATGACCCCAGAAGGTTTGCCCTTACTCCGGGAGTCGGAATCGACGTGTTACAAACGTAAGAGTAAAGGCGTGAGACCCTCGTACTTCGTACATACGGGTCTAAAAACGTTGATGTGGGATGTGAAAAATCAAAACAACGAGGAAGTTTGGTTAATGATTGGTCATGTCAAGAATTTCGTTTAGGATGAGTTCTAGCGGTTTGGTCACGTTGTTAATTCATGATTTTTCGTGACCAAGGGTTTCTTTGTGTTGAAAATCAAAAGCACCCGAAATATTACAGTTAATTAGACTTGAATAAGATAAACTTCTATGTTCGTCTCAATTAAAGTTATAAATAAAATCTACCAGTGCCATGCCACAAGCTTCGATGATTTTGATGAACAGAATTATCGTTCATTAGAAATGTATGGTTTCCACAAGGACGGAAATGGCACGGACAATACAAAAATCTTGAGATACCAAGGAGACATATCAATGTAAACGGAAGCATTGCAACGACAAATCGATTCAAACAAAAATGAATTGATTTATCGGTTTGAAGAGAAATAAAGAAGATTGGTGACGACGCAATTCAGAATTTTCTTTCCTAAGAATGTAAAGTCCGATTCAAAAAGTCTCAGTGTGCAAACAGTATGAGTAAACCTCGTACATTTTGCAGCACGGCTCAAATGTAACATTCGTCCAATCTAATATATCGAATCGATAAAAGTTTTCAATTTTCACTAGAAATTGATATGAATGACCGCGTTTTTCATACTGTTTATATGAAAGCACAATACATAATGAATCATTTCAGTCAGCCAATGTAAAGGAAAGCCACCATATCCCAACATTCTTATACAAGGAAAATAATACAAATACCAACCCCCACAAAAAATGGTATTCCGTGAAAACCGTACAATAAGTATCTAATTGCAGAGTGGCAGTTGTGCCGACTTCTAGAGACTCGCACGAATGTACGGAAAATTGATTGTTCCGTTTGCAACATCAACAGAAAGTAAAACGTTGAATGACAAATACTCAAAAATGGACACTTAGCTAGCTGGGGATTCAGTGTCCGACTGATGTTGGAACAGAAACAACAAGTGGCCAATTAACTCGCAAACTAATAGGACTACTGAAGACGTATAACAACGTACATGCATCTATGAAACAAAAAGTTAATGCTCAAAGACCTATAACGAAAAAAAAACCCTCCCATGACAAAGAAAAATTTCCATCGCTTTACTTTCGCACATAATGTCATTACGTTCACATAATATAACAAGAGTAATACGTACAACAGGCGCACAACTACAATACCTTTCTCACATTTTCCATTGCTATCGAAAAATTAATTAACGATCATTATAATTATTACAAGTTGTCATACCTTCCACCATAAATTTAATTACCGAAATTTATATTCCTTATGGAAGACGAGAAAATCAAGGGGAGTTTTGTGGGTGTTGCTATTATTTATATTCATCCTATTCTTTTTTATGTCAGTGAGTTTTATGAAAGCAAAAATTTCGGTGATCAACGTTTATGTGTTTTTTGTCATATAATACATAGAGGAAAGCGATAGAAATTTCATATATATTTTTCGGGACAGCAGCGTGTGCTTAAAAATCGACAATGGTTTATAGATGCTATTACACGAAGCCAACTAAATTACAATGTTCTGGGTAAATGTATCCAAATATTACTTGATCATCCATTTAGCTTAATGGGATTTTGTTATTTTTGTGCGATTGTCGGTGCATTATGGAAAAAGGTAATTGAAAATTCGTGACTTTGTCGTCAAAATATCTGGCTGTTGCTCTAATTCTTATTTTTAAAAGCATCTTCAATCGTAAATTAGTTGCCCTGAATGATTCCAAAAGTGCTACAGAACAGAGAGTTTTTCTCTTCACTAATTACAGGCAATCCTCTGGAGATTTTCAGCAGACACTTTGAAGGAAGAAGATTGCCCAAAAAACTGGGAATTTTTTGAGAAATTGAAAATTTTCAAGAAAAATTTCGAATGTTCCTTTGAAAGATGAAGATTTTTTGAGAATTTTCTTGGACAAAATGGAGAAATTTCTAGGTTCTTTTGTGAGAAATTTTCTTCAAATTCGTTCAAAAAGATTGATTTTGGTAATAGGTCGAGTTATACCTGTCTTGAAGGTTTGCCTCAGTTCAAGGATTGCCTGGATTTTCAACGGATTATCTATGTATCCAATGTGTTGCCCATTGTGTAGGGGTCTTTTTTCAACTGACAAATTTTATCAAATATCAGCCACTCGCACACAAACAAAACGAGCTCACTGTTTGCATTTTATTGGACTCGACGAACTGTGATGTTGGTGCGTCAACCTTATCAGGACATTCTGGATGGCATTGAAGAACTTAAACGTTCGGTTCATTCTTTGCAATCTGTAACAGTGCATGTTGTTGTTAGAACATGAGTCTATGATGGAATCAAAGCTCTAATGTTCAATGTTCTCGAACGATGCTCACAGAATCTGTTTGAGTCATTCAGCTTTCGTCATGAGGCGTCGTATATAAATGACGTCTCGTTTTCCCAGTGCTGACATGCACATATTACGTCACACTTTTTCAGTGCTGCCACCACATTTAAATATCTCTACTAACCTCGTCAACTATGCACTGTTTGAATCAATAGTGTATTTTATCGTCCCAAATGGGGCAGGACACACAATTGACACAGAAAAGTGCATAGTTGACGAATTATTTTTTAGTCTGCTGGCAGCACTGAAACAGTGTGACATAATACGTGGATGGTCGCTTAGAAATAAATCCGTAAAAACTCGACCAGTAGCTTTTTGTTGAGTCGATGAAATGTCCTAAGCCTCATTCTGGTGGTGTATTTGGGGGTATGACCCAGAATTGACTAAAAAACTATATTTTTCGAGTTAATGAGTGACTTCAATCTAACGACAGCACTGAAAAAGCGTGACGTCATTTCAGTACGACCCCTTATTTGCCGCAAAACCAGGAAGTTAAAGTTGGTTTTCCGAAAAGAAAACCGTTTTTATCCAAGTCATTTTTCGTTTGAAGACACGAAAAAAATTATTCTTGGCTCACAATGTACACCCATCATTATACGAAAAAAAAGAAGCGTATTGGTGTATACATCTTTATCCAACGCATATCTGTATCTAAATGAGATCGTTATTGTACATCCTCAATTCCGTTCGAACGAAACGGCAAAAAGAAATTATAATTTAACTTTTCTTCTCGTTTTATTTCCATTTCCTAAAAGATAATTTATTATAGAAATTCTTAACATATTTTATGGGATGAACAGGTCAATTTATTTACCCCTAAGTGGTTGTATGTGCATATTTAGACAGGAAGGTCATAAATCAAATTCTTGGAAAGAATCCCTTTCTTGCTTGTAAGTTGGATTTTTTTAGCATCGTTTAGCTCGGTCGCTGCTACAAGAAAATATGTTTTATGCCAAAGATGAATGAGCAGAAAAGGAATTATATACAAAAAAATTTTCTCTGATTCTATTTCGCTTCGTGTGTAGAAATATGTATGTATTCCATGTCTATTACACCCTAACGTATAGATATAAATAAAGTCAAAAACCGAATTCAATTTTCCTCGGTTGAACGACTTTTTTCCTGAGATAATTAATTAAGGGCCCATTTCTCATTCTTAATTGTATTCTACAAAGCATATACATAGCATGTATTTGGAAATATTTGTCTAACCAACAACGATGTGGCAATTATGTTAATATCCGAAATGTCCACATAGAAGTTGGATGTTTTAATTTTGAGGAAAATGGAAAGAATTATTTCATTGCAATAAATAAGATGATTGATACGATTTTTGATATAAAAAGAGTGGAACAACCAACTTTGTTGAATGGAAGCGATTTTTATCGATAGGTCCGGTAAATAAGCAATGGACTATGCCTCAAAACCATTCTCTCACTAACAGTGACTGTAGGTTGCAACTAATGAAGTATGAAAATGTAGAAAATACTTGAGTCCAGATGTGTAACAAGTTTTTACCCACTACACCCGCTGGAAACTTGTTTCCCGTTAATGACAGTATCGGAGAGAGCGAGCGGGCAAATTTTTTAGGACTAAGTTGGACAGTTTTTATTTGTTCTCACTATAGTACACAAAAATACAATGTCAGTCAGTCAAGGGACCCGACCCGCCCGAAAGGTGGGACCTAGTTATTTTTTTTCTCTTCGGGCTCAGCCCGAACTTGACCTAAACCTGAATTTTCGGGTTCAAAAAAATCTGAAACGACTTGTTCAAAACCCAGAATTTATTGCGTGATAAACTCACTGAAAAGTACCATCGATTGTCAATATGAATATTAACAAATTTTATCATATGAATTTTGATGTTGTCGTCCCGTAGAGACATGTAAATATGGTTTCACGTGACGACACAAATACTTTTTCGAATTGCCATTGAAAATGAAATGCAATTTCTATCGATACGAACCGACAAAGTTGAATCGTAACACGAAATATTGAATAAATTATTGAACTTGAATAGTGGCCGAACCGTTTCTCGACAAGTGATCCTATTTGGAAGCAAATCACATCTTGACCAAATTTTGGTAATCGACTCTTGAAAGTCGCATCTTCTTCATTCCGGTGAAGCGGAAATATCATAAACATCAATTCACTCAATATTCTTCTAAGGAAAATTTGAGGGTTTCAAAGAATTGATAACTGAAATAATCAGGGTTGAGTGAAGTGTTCGTTATTTTCGTTTATGTTCGAAATTCCTTCACCTTGAATTATTTTGTGTTTAGAGTGTTCCAGTAATATTATTGCCGGAAGACTAGCTACCGGGTAAGGCAACTGTGACAAATCACAATAATTAAAAATTAAAACTCAAAATGGCAGAAAACATAAAATAATTGAAAATGAAGAAATTTGAAATATCGACATTGTAATCGCAAAGTGCAATCACTGCGTTTGTCACTTATTTTCTTTCTCCTCTGTAGTTGTCAGAAACATTGACTTGCAATGATATCAATAGGTTA
>JANTFA010008009.1:2703-16384 GCA_026413405.1 Phytosciara flavipes | reverse complement strand
AGATCCATAGATTTTATGATTCGGAATTGAGAAAGTATTAAAATATACGTATAGTCAGAGCGCTATAGTTGCGATCGCTCGTTTTGCATTATTTGCAAATTGAAAGAGGGGAATGTGAAAATTATGCGAGTTATTCTATGGCAGATTCCATTGAGGTAGCTGTTACTTCGGAGAATTTCACAGAATTCATCGTGATTCGGAAGAACTACAAAAAATTTCGATAAAATTCTGCTGAATTTTGTACCGAAGTAACTAGACCATCATGGAATCTGTCATATACAAAGATTAGCATGATAGTGGTTTTGGATCTTTTTCAGCCAATGGAGATTTGATTCGGTTATCAAATTCCATGTAGAGCTATAACTCTACAACGCAATAACAATGGAAGAGTCCATACTCATACTTCAGGACGATGAACTTTTGTGCCGAAACATTCTCCGATCCTCAATATCATATCCTGAACGGTAAAGAAATGTCGCAATAGACGTACTCTCACTTCCGGCACGATACTCTCAAGTACTCTTATTTGAATGAAATATGGTTGAAATGATGGCATGAGTGTAAACACAATTTAGTGTTTCGATTGGCAGATTTATACTTTCAACCACATTTACAAATTTCTAAAATTGGTCGAAATAAGGTATCCTAATTTCCACATTATTTTTCGCTCGGGACATCTACGGCATCTTAGGAGTCATCCATAAGGGCGGGGGAATGTTGGGAAAGTGCAACACGCCATGTTGTAGGTATTGGTAGTGTCAAAAATGCCCAAAAAATTGCAGATGTATTTTATGGACGGCGCCTTATCTTGAATATCATTGTCGTTGCGTTGCCACAACTATTCCCCTTCGGAAGAGCATAATTTTATGTATATCATCTAGTAAATTTTGTTGTATGTGTAAACGATAAACTACACATTCAAAACAACACATTGAATTATCCTTCATTGAAAGTGTGTATTTTTCATAATTTTTTTTTGTTGTTCAATGGGGGATATTTAGTGTAGTCTAGAAGAATATGAAAACTGGTTTTATGTTGGTAATTTGAAGTACATGTTCGAATTTCGTGAAATTTAACAAGTCAGAACTGAAGTATAATCTTTTAGAGTTGTTGTAGGTCTCCATCTCAAAAGTAATTCGTTTAACGGAAGAAAGAATAGACGAAATGAGCAAATTTCGCGACATGTTGGAAATCTTGTCAAAGAAATGATTTCTTAACGATGAATTTTACAAACCCAGTTACTTTTCGTTTATCTTTCTGCGACAGCTTCTTATCCCATATTATCGCGAGGAAAAAGAAAACCAAATGTTTGCTTTAACTGTTCAACACATTATTTATTTCTGGCTGAATGAAACAATCAATTCGAAATGATAAATAGAGGCCCCGGTAAAAACTAAAATTAAACTAAATTTTTCTGTTTGTTATCTTTTGTCTAGTTTGCCATTGCCTAAGAATCAGTCAATAAACACAAATTTATATTTTAATTTTTTTATTTTACATTTATAATAAGTGGAAAGTCTGCGATTCCAAAATGATTTCATAGAGCAATAAAAGAGGACTTAGGGTAAGTGGTAATACAGGAAAAGGCAAAGAGATAAGCTATAAGTTCTCGTTATTTTGTGATCTCAATTTCAAATTATTTATTCTTTGTTTTATATTTGAGTGTTGTATAGGTCACACTACTTTTGAATTGTTAGTTTGCATCCTTTCACCAAGTTTTTGTAACTTAGTTTCATAAATATTTTTTTTAGTTTTTCTTTATCGCTGAGTAGCGATAAGGACAGACGAAAAGCATAAATAATAACGACTATAATGTGGTGGTGGTGATGTGTGTTGTTTGTGTGAATATAATGCTGAGATATATATCTGTACTTTTGATGATAAAACCTATACTTTATATATTACGCATTTTTAACAGCTGTTTTTACATCATTTTAGTTTTTTATATTTTGCACTATCGTTTCAAGCCAATTCGCAGAAGAACGTATATTATAGAGCGGCCCGAGCTTTTAACTCATATTCAACTAACAAAGCAACATTCTGGTTTTCAAAATTTTTCTCTTTTCCATCAAACTCTCATAACTCATTCATTCATAGCATTTGAGGGGTCATGCACAAAATATCAAATACTCTACTGTTGAACACTTGTAATATTTCAAATAAATCGCCTACGTTTATGCAAAGAAAATCATGAAAACTAACGATAATACAAACACAAGAAGTTTTAGCTATTAGATTGAGGTTGGCTCATTCTGTATGTGTGGGACATAGGAGGTTTCGGTTGATTTTGAGGAATTTTTTCTGTGGCATATCAAATATTCATACAGCTGTAGAAAAATAGGAAACGACAAATACACATTCCAATCAACGATATTCATACCACATACGATATTTACATCAATGTACACGTGTATGTGGTGTATGAAGTGACGTGTATAACACATGTGGAATGAATAACGTGAATTCGATTGTATGTGTCATTTCTTATTTTCTCCTATCGTGCAAGGTCTTTGTGCAAAAAGTGATGTCGTTTTTTTTGAAGCAATTTGTGCAAACTTCCTAGATGTAGCCTTGAATTTTTCACGGCATGTGTAGCAACGTAAAAAACAAAAATCAAACCCCAGTCAATACAGGTGACGATTGCATAAGATTCCCGAAATTATTTCCTAAACGTCGTCGTTCTGAACATTGTTCGGTTTTTTTCATAGAAAATGCATCATTTAGGACTTAACTACAGTCGGAATTATTTTAGCTGTGAACCATTTTGTCTTCTCAATTTTAATGAAAACTTTTTGAAATCTCTTATGATGTTCGCAAAAGAAATGAATTCACTGTATAACAGTTGGATCAACGCATTTGACGCAGGAATATTCTTTTTTTATTCAAACAAGGAGTTAAATGATGTGACAAAATAGTTTTGACAGGCTACAGATAGATGGCGGAGAAAGAGCTTTTACAGTGTCTATACATCTACTCATGCTACTTTGAATTGGATCTAGCTTCCTGACTAGTTTAATACAGGCAATTTAACTCTCGTATTCAACAATTACTGATTACTGACGTTACGGCGGTACTTAATGAGTCAGTTTCAACGCTCACATTAATTGATCGTGGTTTATATCGTCAGAAGAAGTACGAATAAATTTTATTTTCATGTCGAATACAGTGTCGCCCTCTAAAATATTTTTCGACTAAAAGGGGATTTCCAAATGGTTGAATTTCGAAGTTCAAAATTTACCAAATTTTAATCATCGCACTCATAAATCCTGGTGTTGTCTCGTTTCATGGACGGGTGTTTAAATTAATTTTTACCAATAGTCAATTAACTGTTGAACATAACATGATGCACGCGACGAATTTTTTTTAGCGAACTTTGTATTCAACCGAATTTTTAAATTGCTTGTATGGTTTTCCATCTGATCTTGCCGGTATTACATTATTTTCAAATTAAAATTAATTTCAATTTTTACTAAATACATTTTGCATACACAATTCGGTTTAGCATTATTTTATATAACAAATTCACTCACTCACTCCTCATTTATTCATTCAGAAATGAAATTTACTTTGATCTCTAAACAGAATTTAGTTAGGTTATAATACTTAGATAAGAATGATATATTCTTTGCGCAAATTATTATTTTTGTTTTTCGAACATAATTGATTTTATTTATTGTTATTTTATATTTTATGTAGTGTTAATCTAAGATATTGCTAATTCATTCATTTATGATTTTTCATTTTGGTACAACATTTAATCGGAAATTATTTTATTTAGATGTGTGGTGATGGGGTGTGTGTTTTATAATTTCGTATATCTCTTTGATATTTTATCTTCTTTATTATACTGAACTGATTACTCTTTCGATTAGATAGCATCAATGAACATAATTATTTCTTTAATAAATAATAATGCCACCGAAAATTCAAGGTAGATGCGGTTTGCACCCGGGTGCAAGTGTCTAGATGCAGTATGATGAAGAGACTTAAATCAATGACATAACAGATATAGACTGGCCTTTTCATACAAAATTACAGAAGCTAACATTCAATAAACTTCTATGTTCTACCTTCATTGGGTGACGACAAATGTATTAACACATGAAAATGGTTTTGACTTGTAGTTGATGACAGAAAAAGTTTGCGTATTTTTGCTTTACTTTAAACTCACGTAATACCAGTCTGTCTCTGATATGGCATTCACTTAAATAGCATTTTTTTCACAATTCCCACATTTTGAAGAAACTGTTATTCATATGATCGAACTAAACGTCTTCACATTACATTTTGTTGACGGACATCCATAAAAACACCCAGGTGCACATATAGTCACTTTGAAAGTTCAATTTTATTTTATCTGCGGTTCTTTTCCTTTACTTTTGATGATTTGTTTTACAGTGTATGTCTGTGTGTCTGTGAAGTGGTACACTTAATTCCCTATTTGATTTCTGTGAGTATAATATATATTTATATGAGTTTTTGTCGATATTCTATAAAATGGTGGTTTCAACACACTCTTTCACCACTTTGTTAACAGCAACATTTCCTACACATTTTTCTCCCACTGTAAATTTTCATCATCGACTTATGCATTCGACTCTTTTAAATTTTGTAATCTAGCCAGTTGTGCTGAATCTAAGTCATCGGGTATGCTTGCTCGTCCGCCAACCACTTGTTTCGGTGGTTCTGGTTCAGGCGACGATTCACCAAATGCATCATCGAAATTAGCTTCGAAATTGGCTTCGAAATTCGCCTCAAAATTTGCTTCAAATTGATTATTATCAGGTTGTGGTGGAGGCTGTGTTGGTCTGGTTGGCGCTTTCTTTGAGGGTGGATTCGGTGGTGGATGTGGTGGAGGATTTGTTGGTGGAGGTTTTGATGGCATTTCGGGATGAGATGTTGCTACAGCTGAAGCAGTCTGGGCCTGAGCTTCTTCTAAAATCTCGTCGACTGCTTCGGCTACATCTTTTTCGAAGCTTTCGTCTTGCTCTTCGCTTTCGTCTTCTTCTTCTATTGTATCCTTAAACGTTTTTTCTGCATCTTCCACCATTGGGGTGGCAGCAGTTACAGATATGTGGACGAATCCTAGCCCAATGTCAGTGGGGTGCTCGTCAACAACAACTTTTTTTGGTTTCACATCTTTTGAGGGCTTTTTCACCGGCTCTGCTTCTTCCTCAGAGTTATCATGATCTGACCCCGAACCCTGAAAGAGAAAGAAACAAAGTGAGAGAAAGATAAATGCAAACTGAAAAAACGACTGAATCTCCGTTTCTTCTGTTAAAAATGGTTGTAGTGTAACACGACCGTTTATCAATCTAATTCGACCTTAAGAAACAACTCACCGAATCCGCTTCCAAAACTAAGACTTTGTTTGCAAGAACGAAACGTTATTACATCGAGAGCAACAGCACATTAAATTAAACTAAAAATTACCTGGAGTAGGAGCACCGGCAAACTGTTTACCGTAGTGTTTCTGCTTATTTCCTGACAATTCAATTTCAAATTTTCCGGCATTCACTTCTTGCTTGGATGTGTTTTGAGCTGAAACCAATCTTCAATTTAGTTCTGACTATTCACCCAAACAGATGCATTGACCTACCCATATCTACTTCCACTTTTTGTACAGCCTGTTGTAGCTCCGCCATGAAAGGAACCATTGGAGCTTTTGGTGGCGAGAAAACTGGTGGAATCGATGGCGGTGGTGATTCGTCGTCAGACTCTGTGAATGGTTCACCATTTGCGTCACACTCTTCCACAACCAATGATGGGAAATTTCCGATAACTCCGTTCAATTCGCCTTCCCACCATCCATCATCAACACCATGTGGTGACTTGTTGACAATTTTGATAATTTGATTTTCTTCGAACGTAAGTTCGTCTTCGGCTGATGCGTCGTAGTCATACAAAGCAATACACCACTCCTGTTGCGGTACATTCGGTTTGGCTGCAACAGGTGCTGATATAACCGAAACTTGGTCCGGAGATTGGACTGTAGAATCTTGATAGACCTCTTGATCTTCATTTTCAATTGTGCTACGGAATGAATTGAATGATTTGAGTATGTCCTTCACTTTTGCAATATCTTTCAATACTCACTAGTCAACAGATGAAAAGGACATTTGGGTTTGAAGTTGCTGTTGATTGCTAGTATCAATCGGAACATCTCGTTCTACATCCAAATAATTATGAGGCACGTACCCTTCTTCACCTCGATAATTTCTGGCTCTTAGCCAACCATCTCCATCACCTTCACCAATCACTTCCAATTGTTCGTTCTCTACGATTGTTAGTTCATCAGGATTTTGTGCTGAAAAATTTGAATAAGGTAAAATCAGTTCACAACGATAACTCCGTCGGCCGAAAAAGATTCTAGGCTGGAGTCCGATCGAATAACTTGATAGTACACACATCGTCTTCATAATAATAGTTACCTGAATACGAATAGAGCGCAGTGCACTTAAATATGGGTCCAGAACTAGCTGGAGCTGCATCTGGCTGAGCCGAATTTTCCTCTGCACCCCAATCTACAGTTGTTGGATCGTCCCAACCAGCAGTTAACTGTTCAATTTTCTGACGTTCTCTATCCAACATAGCGTCAACATCCCCTTCATCCGATTCAGACTGCGAGCTATCATCTTCAACAACTTCGGGTTGCCGAGAAGCGGTTTCTTTTTGTGCGCTGCTAGGATTTGGCTCCGGATCCGTATTGTCACTGTCATAAAATGAATCAGTGCTCTGCTGTTCGCCTTGCCCGGATGCATCCGTTCGCATCGACAAAGAACTCGATGAACGCGGAATCTCTTGTACTCCCAATGTCTCAGCTTCTTGCATCCATTCGTCGACATTAACACCGCCAGACCTCAAACATTCTAGACATGCTTCTGATTTTGCCTTCTCAGTTTCAGACTTTCGAATATTTTCTCTAAACTCTTCCATTTTGGTTTCTAGGTCTGGTCCATTCGGGTCATTCGGATCTGTTCTCTGGCCAGCATCTCTCATTTGGACACAGACAGCCAATTTTCTAGCATTGTCTCGAATTGAGTTGTTCTCCCGGACAATACGTGAAGCAAACATTTTTGCTTCTCGACTGAGCGTTGCTGCGGCTGAATCATGTTCGGCTGTAATTTTAGTTACTAAGTCGTTGTCACATGGCTCGAAATCGTATTGTATGTGTTGCTTTAGTACTGGATAGAATAGGTAACAGCATTGCACGTTATATTCTCTTGTCAACTGTTGAGCTTGATCTCGAATTTTGCTAAATGAATTTTGTGTGGCTGAACAAGTTAATAATTCCGTTCGTCCCATAAGAGTCAAATACTCGGCAATGCGCTCAAAAACATAGTTTTCCATTGTTGTCATGGTTGTCTGTAGATCGACGGCAAAGTACCGGTTTTGATGAGCATTGGCTTGAGCCAGACCCAAAAGGTAATCGTTACGTGCACCAGTTGATTTTTCTTCTAATTCTTCCTTTCGTGACGTAACTCGAGCACTGTTCTTTTGTAGCGACGTTATTGATTGGAAAAATGATCCCTTCTTCTTCTTTAGCTTTTCTTCAATATCTCTGGCCTTATCTCGTACGCCGTGAGCACTGTGCTCCTCATCGAAATACGATTTTTTAGTAAGATCCACCTTCTGGACAGTTGTTTGCACCTCTTTTTGAATATTGCCCAATTGATTTACGCACTTCTTGCTAATGTGAATTTTGTACTCTCGAAGATTCTTGGCTTCATCTGCAATTTGTTGTTGAAATACCTCAATAGCAGCCAATCGAGCTTTAGCTAATTTCTCATTTTCTTCGAGTACAGTCTGCCATACACTCCACATGTTCCTGCAAACAAAATTTTATTTTCAGAATTATAAATTAAATGCTTTTTAAATGAACTATCACCATTTCTCCGTCCCATCAAGTTTGATTTCGGGAATATTTGCCATTTTCTTATTCAAATAAGCTGATGATATTTTAAGCAATGCCTCACTGTAGGACTTCTCAATGGCTGATCTTTTGATTGTGAACTGTCGAATGTCTTCAAGTAGTTCGCACTCATGTTGGTTTTTCAATTGAAGTTTGGCCAATTGCTCCGAATGAAGATTTTTGAGAAACTTCACATAGTTTCCCTGAAAAGTTAGTTACAATGGATTAATAGTGTAACTCAGTTATTGGTATTAATGTACTTTAGAGTTTAATTTAAAGAAAAGAAAATTAAAGGCAAAACGATACGTGTTTAGCGTTCCAAAAGATGAAATCACTAACATAAGTTTCTTATTTATCTTAACACCTAATTGTCCATTACAAAGAGATTGATGTACGCTTCACGGTGAGAAAGAGTAAGAGATAACTTTTTCTGAAACTCAAACGGACTCTACCTAATAAATGACTTATGAATAAATTAAACTTTCACAATCGACAAATACATCAATAAGATAGTTACCGAGTCTATTACTTCATTTCATAAAATATTCTCAGAAGATGATACAAAATCTGTCACATTGTACTTTGCAATGTAAGACGACGTTGGCTATCACAGATAAGACATTAGATGAGACACAGATGAGGTGTAATAAGTTTTGTATGAAGTAATGTTGACGGGTCGTCCAATGATGTCGAATTTAAAGCCCCGCACCCACATATTTCCTACACCTACAACACGGCTCGCCTCATTTTGCCCCCAAATTGTATTGAATAGAATCAAGGCTCGTTAAATGATGAGCTTTTCACCGATGAAAAATAAGCACTGTGTCTTACGTCTACGTTTAAAAAAAACGGATCTAAAGATTTAAGACTACCAGATTACAAAAAGTTTATATCAAAAAGGATATAAATAACAATGCTAATTCAAATGTTGATAGCAATCAATAAAATGTGTGGTTACAAAAAGAAAGAAGCATCAAACCCCACCAAATGTGTATAGTACTCACAATCAGTATGGTATCGATTTTCTTTCAAGAAGACAAACAGTATCAATTGTAAGTAAAACTTTGATTTGTTCGAAATCATGGACATTTTAAATAGAACGAGATCATAAAAGTTCATTTCCCTTTGATTCGCTGGTTATGTTCCAATTTTGCATTGAAAATCTTGGACACGCCATATTTGTAACAAATCTACAAAAATCAACGAAAGAGAATCTTTAACTCACTTTTCTAGGCGGTGGCTGCATCGTGATTCGATTGGGTGATATCAATGAAAACTTATCAAATTATTCCAATGTCGTCACTTGAATTTGTTTAGTTAAAATTAAGAATGATTCTTGCACTTTTCGCTAAAATGATTACTTCCTGTTTGCTATCATTTTCATCGAATCAACAAAATTTTCATATTTTTCAAAGTTGGACTCATTGGGTTATTAAATTGTGAACTTAAACGTACTTCACATCATCACAAGACATTCAGCTAAACGCTTTTAATTCACTTTCGTCATAAGAATATTGAAATATCAAATTTTTGTAACAAATTTTTTCCGATTTTTCGTTCGGAAAAATTTCACCAAAACACCACTCCAGCAAAATTGTTCGAATAGATGTATTCTGTTCTATATCGATTCCTATGTGGTAACTCTCTTTCGGAATGGTGCAATACATTCATCGGATTTGTTGATGGTATTGGGAAGTATTGTCGGAAAATTCGAATGCTTGGAAAATAGCTGTACACATTTAGCAGACGAACTGGTGTACCGTGGTTGAATGGAATTGAAACCTATTTTCCGTATCCTTATGTCGTTCAATGACGTATCACGCATGCTCGTATCGGCAATTCACTAGTGTGAGTGAGAATGGATTGGAGCTTTCATTTTTATGAAATGGGGTGGCAATATATGAGACTAAATGCCGAGTATTTGGATTCTATTTTTGTCTTCTGAACTTGTCTCACAACAGAGACATGTGAAATTAGCGGGACGGGTGAATTTCAAAATTTGTTTGCGTATTGAATGAAATCGTTATATTGGAGGGTGGTTATAATAACGATGATATGATGATTATTAAATTGTAATTTTAAACAATCGCCGATGCTGGAAAACGTAATGTCTTTAACGTAATGATTTACGCGTAACCATATTTTCGTTGGCATTCGACATAATGGTTGTAATCTTTTCAATGTCTTTTTAATTAAACACACGTTCTTGTGTCGATTTGTTTTTTATCGTAATCAGTTCTTTGTTGCTAGTTTACTTACCAGATGAACAGTCTTCGTATACAATTTCTTCCGTTGTTTAATAATTCCATTTTCCATTCGTACAATCGAAAAGCTTATGCAGAACCACTGAATTCGGATACCTTACCCAGTGACAAACAACAATATGGATTCGTTCGTAATGCTGATAAAGTTGAACTAAAGTGTGTGTTTGCTTAGTGTATCGAGAAGTCTACCTATAATATCTTATCGAAAGTGACCTCTTTTATCAACTGAATTTTATTCTTTTTTAAATTAATAATAAAACTTACTCAACTACGTGATATAAATACGTGACATGCCGTTGACGTATTTAATCATAAAGCCTTGCAGCATATCTAGCTGGTTTCGGGGACTTAAGTATGGGAATATTTCATTTTATGATACAGATTACCAGTTCTCTAGGGAAAAATCTTGGAACGTGACCACTTAAACTTAACTACTCGTCCAATGCGCCGTTCATAAATTACGTAACGCTACATCTTTCTTTTCAAAACTCCATTTTCTCAGTTAAGTCCTCAAACAATGGGAAAATGAAGGAACAAAGTCTCACGCGTATGAATATCAAGCCCACTAATTAACGCTCAAACAATACTCTTATAAAATGAAACTCGTGTGATTTACCGCTCTTCCCGCAAAACTCACATTCGTAATTGTTGGAACACTTTCTTCCCAAATTATCGGACTGTCAAGAAAAAGGGAAGAGGGAAAGAATTGAGCTTTGAACTCGTTTCTGTCAAGTTTATTTTCACTGAGTTCACGTGGCACCCTTTCCATTGTATTCAAAAAGATGAGATTAAATGGTAATTCTGTGCTGTGATGTAATGCAAGACAACAGGAAATTCTTCTGTGTACAATAACTCCCATATCGTTGCTCCGCTCCAATATAACTCATCTACGAATTCAATCTTGGAAATTTCATACTTCGCCAAGAAACAAAAATTTTGCAAATCTGTTCAGAAACTACTCAAGTTATCGCGTTCAGAAGAAAATATTTATTTCTAGAATTACTCTCATCTTTCCACTCCAATACTGTCTACCTTCGAACTCGACCTCAAGAATTGCATTCTTCGTCGGGTTAAATATTTTGAAAAACGGTTCAGAATTACTTTTCAAGTTTTTGCGGTCACAATTGTACGGAAATTTTCTGTATTTAACGTTTTTAATGTAAATCAATTGACAAAATCTTAGTGAAATTGTTGTGAATTTCTGTCACGGACATTTATTTGATTTCATATGGGGTACAGACCCTTGACTACAGTCAAAGGAATAAGCCACACTGAATAAATTGAACTTAAAACATAAAATAAGAGCAAAAGCTCAAATAAATTAACTGAATTCGCCCATGGCAAACACAGTGTCATAATTGCACTCTATCTATCGTTCATAATATAAAATATTTTTCCCATTTACAATTAGCCACCACATAGCCAATACATCAAAATGACAACTAATTTACGATCCAGTGACACAAAATGATCGAGATTTCCGTTTTCTGCACAGCAAACCATTCGGTTGGACTACAATCATGCACATAGCAACATCAAGGACACCGTACTCAATTGCTGGGCCATTTTTCCATTCATTCATATCTTCGTGATAGATTGCCACTTCACCATCACCATAGAATATGTAGAGACAATTCTCAGCCACGGCCAAGTTAAAATGTCCCACATGTTGGGAGTAGTAAAGTCTTTTCACCTAAATCGCAAAGAGTTAAAAGGTTAAAGTCTTCGATGGATTGGAATTCGTTCAAACTTACGATGACCCAATCTTTGCTGCTATCATCGAATCGCTGGATGAGAAACTCAGTACCGTTGTAGATTTTCGTAGAATCGTATCGAGCTGTGGTAATGGGGAGAAAACAATCATTAACAGTGCCAATGATCGTTAGTTAACGGTTCACTCACTCATTACAGCATAAATCGAATCATTCAGTGCGATTCCTTTAAAACACGTCTCTTTGTATTCGTGACGCAAGTTTCCGCGTTCCGTCCATTCCATTTTCTCCAAACTATAGCTCCGAACTAAGGTCCTGTTGAAACCACATCCCAGGAAATACAGTTCATCCTTCATTCCAACAATGTTCTTTGCCAATTTTACATTTTCGATATTGCCACGCGACCATGAATTCGACTTCACATCATATCTGTGGGAGACAGAAAGAAAGAGAGAGAGAATTTTCTATTGTTCACGAAATCACTGCTTTCCCTAGCTGCTTACCCATAGAAATATTGCTGGTCACAACGCGAAAAACAGTAGATCTTGTCATTCAAATGACAGAACAAAGTCAAATTAGCACAGGCAACGTCATGTGGGATAATGATGCTATTGATCGTAATCCTTTCCAATGAGAAACACTGAGCCTGCATAATGGAGCCATTTTGCGTGTGAAATATCAAAATCTGCTTATCGATTGGAATCAAAACAGCGTCGCGAAATGATTCAATGCCATGCGCTAATTCAATTTTCCCTGATGACTTTTCCCATTTTCGCTGAACGCCACAAAATTGCTTAAATTGCACGGTCTTGCGTTTTAAAATACTCAAAACGTGAACTGATTGCAACTGGTTCTCGTCTTCAGAATCCATGTCGCTCTCGAATTCGGTTTCAGATTCTATTTCGCTTACATCGTCGAATTCGCAGCCAGATTCCGACTTCGGATTATCATCTCGATGAAACTGTAACGGCGATTGGGATGGACTCAGTTTGCTCCCTACTAACAATCCAGCGATGAACTGAAAATACATGGTGAACGCTACGTTAATCCTGAAACAGATAATGCAAAAAACGTTGCCACTTACAGAAGCTCGAACGACCGATCGCTTATCAGCATCCAATGTCGGAAATGAACTTTCGATGTCATTAAATGAGTCCAACAAACTACAGAACAATTCTTGCTGATCATGCAGCAATAGTCTTAGCAGCCAAACCATCTGTTGGTCAGTCAAGTTGAAAAATTCTGGCAATTTATGGACATTCGGATACACATCCGTTATTATGGCCAGTGCTTCATCTCTGAGATTATCAAACTGATGTGCATCAGCAATTTGGAGAAACCGAATGCAGTTCTCGCTGCTCAAGGTTTCCTTGAGCATTTTACGACAATGAGACACCAGTGACTCGATCTGAAGTTTCTTTGCACCGGACAGTACATCTCCAATGTTGTCTGCGGTCAGCTTGGCACCGCCAGCACCACCACAATAGCAAAATGAAATAATTATTTCGAGTGCTTCCGAATCAACGTTCAGCGAAAGTGCGGCTGCACTTTCGTGCTCATCGGCATTCAGCTGTAGTTGATTGAAGTAATATTCGCTAGTTCCCGCCATTACAACGCGGTGAACGTTAAAACTATTCCAAATTTTAATAAAGGAAAAACCACATTGAACATCATTGATCGGAAAATATAGGTCGGCTTTTAAAAAAGTAGTGATTAATACCTCTTCCCATTTTTACTGCATATCACAGCATCCGTTGAACAGGCGTTTTTCCTCAGCAGAGAGAATCTGTGAA
>JANTFA010007898.1:0-16385 GCA_026413405.1 Phytosciara flavipes | reverse complement strand
AAGAACTTTTCTCGCCACACTGCTTTCATCGTGGGATCAGACTTTAGCAAACTATTCGTTGGTTTCTTTTATGTTCAACGTGCCTCGTATATGCTCACTCTTGATGTGATCCAACTTTGTTGTCAGATCACTTCCACACTTTTCATACATAGTCCAGAACTTTGAACCATCAGTGAGTGCGTCCAGTGCGGGTCGTATACCATCGTTGAGTAGATTTTGCCATTGAGTTTTGATGGCATACGCTTGTTGCATAATACTCCTGTCGCCATTTAAGCCAGCCCACACTGATTCTATGATTCTCGTCTTAGCGAGGCTTCGTCACAATTTCCCATCTTGTTGATTGTGAAGCCAAGATATTTGTAGCTGGTGCATTTCGGCATGACTTTAATGTTGATCATTATGACTGGCGACAACCATGACTATCTGCTCCATCTAGAATATACAGATTGAAGCACATATATATAGGAGAATAATGATAAGTAATAACCCAAACCGAAGCCGAAGAGTTTGAAAATCTCAATACCACTCAATTAACTGGCCTGATTTCCGGTAAAGCCCCCAAGTTTGTTGGAATGCTAAGTCGAAAAACTAGGATGGATACGCCGAACAAAAGTGTTCTTTTGGGTGCTTGTGGAGTGCAAATCCCTACTGAAGGCTTCATGTTATTAAGAAAAAGTGTCTATGTAACAAAATTACGTTTTCCTAATAGAATACCAATGCTGATGAACAACTTTCGAGCGGCGAATAAAATCATTTAATGTGACATCCCAGAGTCAGCCTTTAACCTGTTTGATAAATCAATTTTCTTTCTTCAGATGTGTAGAAATGGTAAACCAAGATTTACTATGAGTAATCGTTTCAATGTCAAAGCTGCCACGTTTTGTTCTTATTTCTTTTTTTGTTTATCCTTTTCAATACACATCTATCAATCATCAACAAAACTAGGTCGATTGTTAGATTATGGTGGTCGCTCCACGGCCGCTCCACCATTATCCGATTGATGGATCACTTTTTTCGCTGCTGTGAATAGGAAACAGAACAAACAAACTAAAAGAAGGGAAGAAAAATGGATAAATAAATATACAAATTAGTTTTACCTTCCATATGCATGCACCACCACCTATAGGTATCCATTAATTCATGGCATGTGACATAGACATGTGAAATTATACCGAGAAATTAACCCATTAAACGAAGACCATTCGATTTTGTATTTAAAATGTTTCGGATTATTATCCCTTTCTGTTTTGTCCAATTAAAAATTTTGAAAACCAGAAACGACCGTAGCAGGCGCTGCGACAGAGTTCAGTGCGATCCCGATGTCATGTAGTCTACATGATGTAGAGCCACAAGTCGGCCTTAGTTCAGTCTAAGGCCATAAAGAAAGAATTAAAAATTGGGACCACCAACGGCCTCAGTCCAAGAGTTTAAATTTAATTTTGTAGGCCTCTAGCTATGACTTCAATAAAAAGAAAAACTTCTGGATTTGTATTGCCAGTACCTATGATTTGCTGTTCTTTGTCCTATTGTCAATACCTTTCAGTGGAGACATCCGGACCCGGTTACCGAGGGCGACAGGCGAACACTTCTTTCATATACAAACACTCTCAAATGCATTGTCTCCACCGTCTGCTTCGAATTCCGATTTTTACAAACGGCAAATCAATCTTAATAGCGCTCTGTATTTCGTACAGGGCGAAAAACATTAACATTAAGCTCATCATTTTCAGGTATTTGCAGTAAATATTGTGCTACATTTTTGCATCACCAGGTCTCATTTTTGTTGCAACATTAATTGGATTTATGTCTTACATTCAGCAGCTCAGTGACATTCCTATTTGGTACTAAAATAATGACTCAACAAGTGCGCGGGTTCAAAACTAAAACCAGATTCGATTGAGTAATCTACAATGTTTGATTGAGAATCCTGTTGGAGTTTCTGATTCGTGAGTGAGTGAACAGGAGACTTCAACTTGACAAAGGTTAACGAACGAACAGCAAGGGCAAATTGCCAGAATGAAGTAAGCAATAAAATCAATCTCTGGAATCGAGTATGACAATACGACATAATATCTCGAGTCCTTGAGTGTGAAGATGTGTGAAAAGTATTCGAAATATTGCTCGAAATATAGTCATTTATGACATCGAGTAAGAATTTCGGTGGAAGGCCGCAAGTGAAGTGTCACCATGCTCGTCGTGTACGTGTGGCTTGTGAAGGAATCTGCACCCTCCACTCTTCGGTCACACGTCTTAAATTTGGACTAATGCTGCAAGAGTCCACATCTCAAAACTTGGTGCACAAGATATAAGTAAAAGAAGGTTGCTCGCTCAGCATTCTTAATGGAAAATTGACCTTTTTAACGATTGTCCCAGTTCGAAGTTATTTTTAACTCAAGACTTCTGGCAACTTTGGCGTTTGCAACTTGAACTGAAGGCTAGGGATGCAACCACACAAGTCAAAATAACAATTTCCATACCAAAAGGTATGCTATTTTGTAATGAATCATTTCCCAGCGGTGGGTGCAGCGAGGTCTTTATTCATATTTGTCGAAAACAACAGAAAAATATTGGCAAAAACAATGCTGAATTCGTTGAAACAATTTCCATTTGAACGGATTGCAGTAAGGTGTTGCAGCACAGCACCTCTAGTTCACAATCGTTTTGTTGAAAATTGCCTACATAAATCGAATGTTCGGAGTGTTAACTCATCCTAAAAAGCAAAAATGGTACAACCAATTCTTAGCCCCGTACGAAGTGTGGGTTTATTATGCCGTTTGTAAAAATCGGAATTCGAGCCGGACGCTGATGGCAATCAGCAAAAAAAAAGTTCGTTCGTCACGTCTCGATAACTTGAGTCAGTCAAATCGGATTTTTTTCCCGAAAATGTGAGGTCAAGATCGAAGATGGCCACTGCCCCATAAATCGAGTAAATTTCATGCGAATTTCATTGAATTTGATTTTATTTGAAAGGTATGCCCAGTACCAATCCAGAGAAAAAGGGGTCAGTGGGTCACGAAGCTGATTAAACGAAATCGAAGTAAAGCCCTTGGACCGAGGCCCTTACTCGGCCCTAAGTGTTTTCTGCGTATAAATCGAGTAAGCTTGACTCGATTTCCGAGGGATTCAGGGCCTTTGATTAGGATGAAGCCACTACTTTATAGCTCCATGAGCTTTTTGAGGCTGTACTATGTACTTTGTGTGGGCTATTTAGCGTACTAGGTACGCGGTCACAGTAGGATTGCGTAGGTATCAGAGCAGGTATCAGGCATACGGAATCGATCGTACGTGTCCACGTCACAGCATCTGCTACAGTCTTTTCTGGTTTTGTTGTTGTCAATGCAATGCATCTCACACGTCTAACCTATACCATTTTTAAACTATTTCAACATTTGAACCGCAAAAATATTGAATGGCACTGTGTCCAATGTGTGTATCCATTATACATAATATATCAAACAATTTCGTTTCCATTGCCATTTTATACGGCAGCAGCACCACCACCACCACGGACAATAACAATTTTACTGCGTGGAAAATATACGAAAATATGAAATTTTGTGAACCGTTGAAATTGAGAAAAATGGTCCACATCTATAATACTGGAACCGGAGAATTGTTTGTTACACAGAATTTTATTATTATTATGATGTTGATGGGTGGCATCAACTATGGGGTATATCTATCTATCCAACATTCAAAACGGATGGTGTATAGTTTCTGATGTGTGTGGAACAGTAGGGCAATGATCATCATATGGACTATAAAGCATGTATGGGATGTTGATGAATTTTACCCTTTTTTGCCTTATCATTTAATTACATTTTATATAAAAGGGATGGCTTTAACATTTATATTACGGAATATATGTGTGTGCGGTAGCCATATGGCAGGGAACAGATTAGGATAAGGATTATCGGCGTCTATTATGTAATATGACAGAGCTATTTTCCTTTTTAATTTGCTCGTCGCCGTTTTTTCATTGTTTTTTCTTTGCGAATTAATTTTCATATCAAACATTAAACGAACACGGTGTGACCGGCGCGAATGTCCACATATATAATGACACACGCAGCACCCATACAAAGACAATTTATCAACCACCACCCGCTCCATCCACCCCCACTAGCTACAACATATTCTATCCCATTGTTCTATCGAAGATATCCAGACACTTTAAAAAAAAGGGCAAAAGAAAAGAAAACTTTATGCAGTGTCATTGTCTGGCACTATATATGTACATCGCGCGGGAAAAAGAAACTGTTGGAAGAAATAGCCCTTAATAGAAATGAAGATAATCCATAAAAGTGTCGTGACACTTTCTAGATGAAAATAATCTTTTTTCGGTATGGCGATATGTAGCAAAAAAAGATTGTACGTACATTTTCATAGCTAGATATAATAGCACACTTAGCACACACTCTTTCAAGATGTTGTTGCGGAGGAGAAGTTTTTTTTTCTGTCGTCCTCTGTTCTAGAGCATAGATATGTGAGTGCGCCCCTTTTATATATTTACTAATGGTATGACTTCATGTAACAGTCTTTACGATTTTACTGTATGGCAAGTCTGGTGTATAGTTTCATTCCTCTTTATAAAAGTGCAATTACTTAACATCGAGAGAATGCCTTAATCCTAGTTTATTTATGAGTTCAAGCTTGTGCTTTTCGAATAATGGCATATACGATATGAGTTATGAACATACATAGATAGTCTCCCGGTACTATTTAATGCATCAATTCGGGTAATTATTTACATGAATGAATTAAGTTTTGGTAATACAATTGATAAGTTCTTCGAAGTGAAGCATATGAGCTCACTTGTAGGCTGTGCTTCAAGCAAGTTTATTGTTTCCGGCTATGGATTTAATGGAGCTGAAAAATCGTGACAGTCATCCTAATAAGTTGTGAGGTCATTGGAACAACTTGTAAAGTGATAAATTCTAATTGATCTATGCCTGCGATAGTACTACCCTGTCCCCGGAAAAAATGAGTCAAAAGCAAAAAAATCATACGGTGGACCCGTACGAGTAGCCTACGACACACAGCTCGCTGTCCATAGAAGACATAGATCTCAAAACTACTCTGCACCACTGCATATTTCGATAGTTCAATCCAAACTCATTTCTTGTTAAAATTGCTTACAGCAATTTTGATTATCTTGTACGAAGTCTAATTTGGAAATTGGGCTCTGGAAAAGTTCACCACAATCAGGTGAAATATATAGGAAAAAACACTAAAATCAAAGATGGCTGCTGGCAGAACCGAAAGCAATCTTAACGCTTTAATGTCGACTTTACCTTTTGAACAGAAAAATCATGAAAATCGCATGAAATTTACTCGTGACATCAATTTCCTAGATTGGTGTAGTTGATACCTTTAGTTGGCACCAGTTATCAACCTTGTACGAGCAATACTGCCGGTAACATATGCGAAAAATCATCAGAAACCTCAACTAATAGCACTAATTCAGCCATGTCTCTGGATCGGCTGAGACGATTTTGCTCAACTTTGAACTTGAACTAGAACCAGAACCATTTGGATAAAGACGATTATTATTAACAAATTCATGGGACCAGAGCCGAAAGTGTCAATTTCAAGAATAATAAAGAAAAAAAAGTGGTTACAGCACGAGCATCAGCGACTTTAATCAAGGAGGTAGGCATACAAAAAGCTCTTTAGACCGGCTTCACAGCAATCCTTAAGCTGTGAATCTCTATGAACTTCTGAACCTCACTGTATCGGAACTTTGGCGAGAAATTGGTGCGATTAGGAATCCCTTCACGGTTAACTATCATCAACACATAGAATAGACGGGACACCAGTCAATTCTAAATGTTGTGTCTTCAGAGACTGGTGAACACATCCTTTTTACTCCAGCCCAGCCTAAAGTTTTACGCCATCATGTATTATGAACTTCATGATAAGAATCTAAGGATCTAGATGGAAAGCGTCTCAATGAATTCCTGTCAAAAACTGAGATGTTCCAGTGACAGAATAGCCAAGAGTTTTGATAGTTGGGTACAAAGGATATCCAATCTGTGTTTTCTCGGTAATGAGGAATCTCGCGCCAGCGTCATTCACAATGACTCACAAAGTGACATTTTCCTTATACAAAATGTGTGAATAATTGTGAATGACGCTGGCGAGAGATTCCTAGCAACCGTTTCCTTTAACCAGGAGAAAGCCTCTAAACTCAAATGTTTGAGTGAATAACTCATTGTCTGGGTCGTGTTATTCGAGTTAATTTTCTCCTGAGTTTGGTCATACACTTAGCTATATCTTTCCAGATTTTCACCTCACTGGGGTTTGTATGCTGAATTTTCTGGGTGGAACCTTGTACATACGATTATGTGGGTGCGTAATGGTAGTGTTAGCTTTTCTTGCTGAAATAGAAATTCTTCGAATTGATTTGCACGGCTGATACCATCTATTATACTCGGATTACTTCTGAGAATCTAACGAAATTCACACAATCGTTGGAATCTTGTGTGGTTTTGTAAAATTCCATTAAATTGCTAGAATAAAGGTCAACCAAGTGAACATATCATCAAAGTGCTATCTCACCTAATTATTACCCATCCAATGCAAATAAAGGCTCTTTATGCATGCATCCGATACACTTACACATATAATTCCGAACTCCACTAAATGGATACAGACACTCTTTCGATTTCATATCCCGTTTGATTTGTTTGTATTTAATCCATCAATAAATCAGCATGATTTCGTATTTACTATGTCGTTTAGGCAAATGCACCCGTCACATACACACACTACACACTTGATGTATCAAATGGATTTTAATAACTTTCCATCAGCTAAATTAAATGTAGTGCGGACGTAGAACGGAATCCAGAAACTAAATTGCAATATAAGAACACTGTCATTCTATATGTTAGGTTGATAGGGTAGATGCGCCAGTAGACGGCCTTGTATTAGTCTCCGGTCAGCACCAGTAATCGGCCAAATTTCAGAGCGAAAGTGGCTGGTAATTAACAAAATTGTAGTTTGGCCGGAAACTAATACTTGGCCGGCTACTAGTGCATTTACCCTACAATGCAATGTGTACATTATATGGTATGGTAAGTCAACTTAATTTTAAATTAATTTCATAAGGCCCCCTCTCTATATCCGTATACGTAGAAGCTCAATGCATAATGGACATTAATGTAGAGTTATGTACGGCATATGATTATTTAAATGGTCTGTGTGGTTACGTCGTCTTGTGTATTATATTATCCAATTTTACGGGGGATGGGGGGAAGTAATTGAAGTGGTCAACGATTCTGAAAATCTATTCCATACCACACAACAGCAATCACTTCACTTATGTGATTTCTATCTCTAATTTTACTAAAATTGTAATTGGATGGATAGAAAATGTATTGCCCCCTGCAGCTTCACGTCGTCATTTTCCATAATTCTAAGCAATTTCGTAGTGTTGTTTTCATGCTGTACGTACGCTGATATATCCCCATTCATTTGCGAATAAGCGAATGCGCAACATATCAGCATCCAACAGATGATAAAGCTGATAGAATCTTTTGGTTACTCCTTGAAACATTGAACTTAGATTGTACGGACAGCTTATCGCTTTTGTCTTATCGTCTTAGAATGTGGGCAGTTTAGTACCTTTACCGTAAACCGAAAAACTCACTCTCATAGACTGTGAATTCTATATTTCCAAATTTGTCGTCTGAAATATTAATTGATGCCAAATAACTCCCTCCCTTCCTCTCTCGCTTTAAACTGGTGGTCTGTATGTTATTCGTGCTGTGTGTTTGTTTGTAAATTTCAATCAGTCAGCGTTCTTATAAAAAGTCTGCAACTTCTTTCGTCGCGTGTCCGCTCCAAATCTTTTACTTCATTCACTTCAACAAATTTGTTTGTCGACAACAACTGACCAATTCCTGTTTTGATGCAACTCATTCAACAACACTATTGTTAATTCAACACTTACCTTCTTCTCTAAACAAATGACAAAGACCATAGTGTTGAGCAATAATTTTTCCATCAATTAAGTTTGATAATTCTGCAGAATGTTTAAGTTGTGAAAACATACTAGACTACCCGCGGGGACTTTGACAGTTGTTGCACACTAAAAAGTGTGACAAGTTCACACTCACAACATTTTTACATGACACAAAGTCCCCGCGAGTAATCTAGCATGTTTTCGCAACTTAAACCATCTATTGTCATTGATTTCTGAAGACAGAAACACTTGCTCCAGTCTTTGGGGCGGGTCAGGTCCCCCTTGACTCATAACTCTATAATCTCAAAAATCCAGTCAAGTGAAGTATGTTTTCCTGACTATCCTAATGTTCAACCAAATTTTAATTCGAATTTATGGACAGTAAATGTTTGGACCATTTTAGGTGCGTAATGTTTCGTGATGGCAATATTTCAACATTTCTGACGTCAACATTTTTTGCCTCATTTGCCAGGGATAAATTTGACAAATGTCACAACACAATCAATTGGGATCAATGTTTGAGGTTAGGCGAAACATCCAAAATATTACTCGACCACAACGACCGTTATTTTTAGTTAACTTATCAATGAAAAGGTGCACTGAGCTATTCAGAGTTTCATTCAAAATTATCAATGTAGAGTTAACGTAAAGACCTCAATTCATAAATTTCCAGTATTTTCCATTTTAGCCAGATCCCACCTCAGAACTCATCAATTTTATCCAATTGGTTAACGATATTGACATTTGCTGCTCAAGACCCTTGACCTTCAGATAAGGGAATGTAAGTCAACATAAGGAGGACCCGTACGAGTTCTACCACTGCAAGGTTTTCGTTACTTTTCAAACAAAAAAAAACGGTTTCCGAAAATCGGATAAAATTTACTCGAAATATCGACCAACATATTGACTGTACGGCCGAGTAGCACCGACCTCATTTCGGAGTCATGATCCCATTTTGACCAACTTTCTCTCTACCTGGTGTGGTCAATAGTTTTCATTTGTGCCATTTATCAACTTTTTACAAGCAAAACCACCGGTAATTTATGCGAGGAACCCCAACCAGAACTCGCAAATTGTACTAATTCGATCATATTTCGGGATCGGTTCGACCGATTTTGCTCGTCTTCGAAGTTAGACTAGCATTTGTGAATACAAATCGAGGAAAAAAGTCCCATCAAGATTGCTTTTGTTTCACTCAGTTATTGAACGTGTTACAAACGTCAAAATGAAAGCATAAGACCCTCGCATACTTCCAGAAATCTGTGCTGCTAACATGAAGAAATCAGCGCGAGATTCTTATTTGAACATTCTCTTGCCTGTCAGCTGCACTTTTCAACCTCGAAGAGTCTCTTCAACGCTTTCAATCTACTAAGTTTGTACAACAACAAGAAAGTAGAAATGGAGAATCGTTCCATGCATCTAGCAAATGCACTAATTACTACATCAATGGGCAGAAATGCGAAGTTCGACCAAACTCTTATCTTTTTCGAAATTTTTATATTTTGTACATTGTGTACACATCTTGAATTGTTGTTCAAACATTTAATGTGTTGTCATCATAAAAAAGGCCCTGACTCTTTCTTCTCATATCGTTTTCGGCTCGCAACGTCCAACTTGGCTCCAGCTTAAAATCCATAAAGCAACATAAAAACGAAGAAAAAATGGTTACCAACGCTCCCGAAAAGATTACTTTATTATACTTTTCATGGACAATGGTAATTTCAACGAAATGATGGCCATTACGTGCGCCCATCAAATAAAATCTTTATTATAAGTGTGGACAGAATATGTTCCGACTACTACAACATCGGGAAAGATGAGACGGAAAGTGTTCTGGTTGTTTGAGAAAACTTTCGTCGGCGGTATTTTTTTGTGGGAAAATTAGTTTTTCTAGCGTCCTAAATGAGTTGGTCAATAAAACAAAGTCCCGAAAATGTATTGCGAAACGTATAAAACACAATGTGCAATTAAATAATTGTGTGCAATAAAACAATTAAATCACAACCAATAATTCACTCAAACTCTGTGCACCAGCCAATTTACAATCTGAACTTAAATGTGCTTATGCACTTTTTTTTAATGGCTGCAGCCTCCAGCTATACACCGACCTGTATGATGATGTACACACACAATACACCAAATACGAAATACCATACCTGCTGGATGGTGGCTCGTGTGGGATTACATTTCATTGATACTCATGAAAACCGAAATGAACATTTCCTGCTGTTTAAAAATTTAAATCTTCATTTGGTAATTGTACAATTAGTCGACTTGTGTTTGGAAAGTTTGAAAATTGTTTTATTGCTTCGTGATTTTATTATCCAAAAAAAAAAAAACAAATTTTGTAATTTGAAAGACCTAAATAAATGATGTGCTAGAAGAGCTGACAATGGGGAGCGAGCTGTGTTTTTATTTACGGTTTACGTTCTCTCAATGTGTATTGTGTAGATCTCTAGAGCATGGTGGTTTGTTCAATTTAACATTTCAGTTATCAGCAACGAGTTTTTAATGAATTTCTGAATTAAATCTAATTTAGGAAATTAAAACATTCATTCAACAGAGAGCTTTCCTTATTCGATTCATGTTAATTTACCCTGATGATGTGAAATGGAAATGTTTGTCTGCATGGACAAAGAACTCATCTGAGAGTTCCAACCAATTTTTTTTTGACCTAACGAAGAAAAATGCAGTAGGCAACAAAATCTATATTTTTCCTCGTATGGCCAAAAATGCCACACGGTAACCCTTCACGGTTAAAACTCCGTTTTTAAAATGTCTTGGCCGAAAAAATGTCACTCAGTTTTGCGAGTTTAGATTTTGTTTGACAGGTGGTTGTGCCTGACATGTGAAATTTCGCCAGATTTTGCATCGAAACCTTCTTTTATGTACCCTGACGGTGACCGTATTCGATTATTTTTGATTTACGCACGGCGAATTTCGATATTTGCTGATTTGCACACGGCTATTTTCGATAATTGTTGATTCACACACGCACAAAAATTCACTGGGTGTAAGTAGTTTGACACCGTCAAATTGGCAGTTGATGGAAATGAAAGTGGAACATCGAATCCTTAATCTTGTTCATTATACGTATTGAAATAAGTGTTTTGCGCACACGATGTCACGACTCACATCTAGTGCGCAAAACACCCTTATTTCAATACTTTTATAATGAAAATAGCTATTAATTGCATTCTACGTTCGGATCTGTTTAGTTTATTTAGACATCAGTTTGAATTTCGTATGACGTTCAGCGGCTGAGATATACAATGGTCTACAAGCGCTGGGGCCGTCTAGAGCTCAAATACGAAAGCCGTAGAACAAATATTTCTCGTGCCGGTCAATGCAACAGTTTGTCATAGGTTTCAAACCGGTCCGATATGAGGGTGAAAGATACGCGTGAGCTCTCAGTCTATTAGACCAATACAACTCTGACTAATAGTAAGTATTAAGTGCGCGGGTATTTTCGACACCTCATCCTTTTATTCTCATGCCTTTGTATTCCATAGATTTGAAAGTGGCCTATTCTGATGAAGCGTTTAAAGTCTAGTGTTGAAAATGTGAAAAGTCCATTCTTAGACTCGTACGGAGTGTTGTGCTTTCACTCTTACGTTTGTAATACGGCGAATTCGAATCCCCGAACAAAGGGAAACCTTCTGTGGTAGACAAGAGGTGCCAAATCAGCAATGAAAAATGTATGTCCGTCTCTCCATGAACAGGATAAGTTGAGTACAACCAAACCAATTTTGATGGGGCTTCTCTTTCTCGATTCGTATAAACAAATGCTAGTTTGGTTTGGAAGATGAGCAAAGTCGATCGTGCCTATCCAATTAGTGCTATTTTCGATTTCTAGTAAAGGTTTCTCGAATATATTGCCGGCAGAATTGTTCTGACAAAGTTGATAGATGGTGCAAATGAAAAGTATTGACTACACCAATCCAGGAAACAAAATCGGGAAACGGAAGTTAGAGTCCGTACAGTGAGTTACGCGGCAGTACAGTAAAGGTATAGAGTTTTTGGCCATAGGGTAAATTTCATCCGATTTTCGTAAATTTTTTCATTAGAAGGGTAGTGACGACCGATAATAAAATTCTGTGGTGATCTAAGAAGATGGATGATAGCTGCAATCTTGGATTTAAGTGTTTTTGGCCTATATTTTGTGGAAATTTTACCTGATTTCAATTTTCAAATTGGACTTCATACGCGACTTTCCAAATTTAAACGAGGGATTTAAAGATGCAGTGTTACAGAGTGTTGCATAGTTATTTTAAGATGTATGCCTGCTATACGGCGCACACTATTCGGACGGGTCGCCCTTTATGTTTTTTGTAACTTTTGACCTCAGGTTCGCCCTCTGATCAGCAAAGTTCACACTAAAACCGGACTTTTGAACTCATCATACATCCCTATGTAAGTTACTATTACAGACGGCAAGTATACCATCACCCTTTCAACTATCGACTCTATTACTTCATTTGATCTCAAAATTTCCTTCATTGATTCGATAGATAAATCTTTCACATCAATTACTTTAACATGAATATTGCTATAAAGAACAGCAGATTTTGCACTCGTCGCTTATGCTTATTTTTGTCGGCTCTGAAGATAGCAGATGAATATTTTATTGATAACGTTTAATGCTTGTAGGGGGTTCATTGAAAAAGCCCATACGTCCGGAATCCTTGACACAACATTATAGAAGCTGAGAAGCATATTTTATTGCATTATTGAAAGCCGTCAATCGGTCCGGTGACATTTTTCTTTATTTTCTACGAATGTCATCCAATGATAAATTATTGATGGTAACCGTGAAGGGAGTGGAGTATCATTTAGTTTGAAATGTATGACACGGGTGTCATTGGATCTGTGTTTTAGTATTTAAAAAAAAAACCAACAACAAAAATCACTAAAACCCCCTCGATTCAAAGCCATTCAACACACTCGGATTTTTCATGGCATGATGAATATTTAGTAACTTTTTCAATGTTTGTGGTGATGATGAGCTAGAGGTGTATGTATAAAATTGTCAATCGTCCGCACAGATCCGTTTAGTATGCTTTATAACAAATTAGAACCGATTTGTTGGAATAGTTTTTTTTCGTTGTTTTTAATGTTTATATCCACCAATTGTAAATGGAAGAGAGACACGTCACATCGTCAATTCGAAATGCGACATGAAATTTGTTTAACGTGAGGTCATCATTCAAAACAGAGTTTTGCGTTTAAGTGCAAGTAATTTAACAGTCTGGAAATTACACAGCCGTTTTTGTTGGTAAAGTTTTTAGGTCCGTACGAAGTACAGAGGGCTGTCAGGCCTAATATGCCGTTTGTAACAATCGGAATTCGAGCCAGACGGTAAGGGCATATCATTTGAGGATGCATTCGATAACTTGAGTAAATCGAATCTGATTTCAATAATTTCTTTTCCCTGAGAGGTAGTCAAAATTGTGAGGTCAAGTTGGAAGATTGGCATTTTCATGGAGAAAGTCATAAGCGCTATGTCAACGAACTGGAATCCATCGGGCTGAACGTTAACGAAGACAAAACAAAGTATCTTACGTTAGACCCAATACAAGGATCACGGTTCGGGCAGAAAATTACGGTGGATGGATACAATTTCGAAATCTTCCTCGAGTCAACTTCACTCCATATTCGTGATTTTCGTTTCAATTTGTGTTTAAAAGGCGAATGTATTCTTAATTGAATCTCTGTTAAATAAAATAAATTCGGGTCCTTAGACTAGACTAAGGCCGTTACTAAGCGCTCTATGAGCTTTTTGAGGCTGTATCTCATGCGGGCTACTTAGAATCGCGCTACGCTCAATTTACA
The DNA here is from genome assembly GCA_026413405.1 of Phytosciara flavipes. Lineage (NCBI taxonomy): Eukaryota > Metazoa > Arthropoda > Insecta > Diptera > Sciaridae > Phytosciara > Phytosciara flavipes. The sequence continues at coordinate 2,584 of JANTFA010007898.1, read as the reverse complement.
CAATCAACGCACTCCAACGCACTACGAACGGGGTGTATTGACACAATACATAAAGGTCATCCAACTTTTCTTTATGAGATATGTCGTCAAATTAGGGTTGTGTACTTATTGGGCAATGTAAGCAAGATATATACGGGATCGTACGGGACTCCGTCGCAGCGTCTGCAACAGTCTTTTCTCGTTTATTTGAAAAATAGCCCAAAATAAATTCAAACCAAATAGAGAAAAAAAAACAAAAATTTGCAAATTTCGCTGACACGCACATTATTGTTGGAAGACACTGCGTCTGGAAATTTATCACCTAAAGATGGTACAATTTATAGAAAAAAAAAAGTTTTTTGTTTGTTTTATTGTTTCAGAGAAGAAGAAAAAGTTGAAGACGAAGAAGAAGAGGAATAAGAAAAGCCATTCACAATTTTACAATGAAAACCCCCATCGCATCGCCCGGCATAACTTTTTCTCGTTGTTTTTTTTATATTGCAACAAAAATGGTTCAATGGTTCAATTTAAGTCTCATCTATTCGAATAAATAAAAGGTAAATATACCTCCCAAAGGAGTTATGTTCGTTCGCCCATCTATATGGATATGGATACACATTATTGTACCACGGCATTTTGTAGTGATACACACACAATTCTACACACACTGTGTTACAATGCACCACTGAATTGTGTACATATAACACAACATCAGCAACAACAACAACAAATGTTATCCGATTTTATATTTTAAAATATTCTCATGGGTATAGAATCCACTCTTTGCCATATTATCATCTGAATATGTACGCCAGTGCCAGTGTACATATCTAGCAAGTAGAAGTTAACATTCCAGATGAAAATAACATAACTGTCATCTCCTGGAGTATGGTCGTTTTTTTCTCTCTAAAGCGATAACTTAACATTTTACCTTTTACCGAATAACTAAATCGCAAATCCTCAACGGTATAAATGTGGTGATGTGAGGGCTGGTGGATAATAGTGTAAAATGTAAAGTATATGCGGTGTGTATTTAAAAGAAGAAAGAAGAAAAAACCGATGTGTGCAAGGAAAGAACTTTACTTACCCAGGGTATAAATTCTAAACTCTAACAGCTGTTTGTTGCTTGTAACAGGCGAGGGATAATAATTCGAATGTAGCTCAGACAAGATCTCTTACGTGTAGTGTACATAAACACACACAGAACACCCCTTTTTGTTTAGTGTTACTAATGTAATATACTTCTGCGGCGATAAATCATATCAACAAAACGCTGTGGATTATTATGAGTGTGGATGTTACTAAGTTCATATTTTTAGTTACATAACTAAAATGAGAAAGAGAATTTCCGTTGGCATTTTGTTGGTTTCTGTTGCATCATTATTATCACACAGCAAGGGAAGGCTTGGATCTTGGATTAGTCAACTTGAGTCAACCGATGTTTCGGTATCTTTATTTAGTTAGTACCGAATACCTGAGGGCAGACCACCAGAGGCGATGGAACTAAAAGAACAGCAGGCTCAAATTAGCCATTGATTGTTTTCGAATCGCAGGAGCAAGAAGGCAGCTATCTAGCAAAGTAACAAAAATTGTTTACAAAATTAGAGGGATTGAAATCGGATAGTGCGCCTTGAAAATATTCTAACAATGTATAAGACTGTTGGAATATCCTAGATAGCTGCCTTGGCAGAAGACATTCCTCCAGCAATAGATACAAAGCGGCCGAATGAAGAAGACCAGGAGAATTAGTCGACGTCAATAAAAACATGACTTTTGATTGACATGGAAATGAACTGACATCCTGAAATAGTTATTTTTGCGCTTACAGACTGAAATTAGACGGATTCCGTCATGCAAACTAAACGAGGCATTCGACGTGAGCCGGTCTTAGTCTATTCTAAGGACCCGAATTTACTTCTTAACAGAGATAAAATTCAAAATCCATTGGCCTTTCAAATGGAATAAAAATCATGAAAATGGAGTGAAATTCACTCGGTTTTTACGCAGAAAACACTTATGGCCGAGGCGCGGTCTCACGGTTGGTTTCGTGACTCACCATAAACTTGAACACTTGGGAGAGTGCCAGGAGGCCATATGGCAGGTCTGGCTTCCGTAAGGCAGAGTATTTTTTGTAAAAAAACAGACAGCACCAAAAAAGTTTGGCTATCTACACAGCTGTCAATATCGTATTGTAAGACTGAGTCACAACTTTATGATACTGTACAGCAAGAGAAAAACGCCATACGATAAATAAATAAATCGTGACTCACCGACTCCATTCCAATAAACGCTTTTCCTCGCATTGGTATTGCCAATGCCTTTCAAATGAAACCAAAATCACGATATTCGGTTCAAATATATACTCGATTTATATGCAAAGAAGTCTTAGGGTCCTACTCAACCCCACTGTAAGGACTCACGATCTAGTGACCCGATTTCAATGCATTTTTTCCTGGATTGGTGTTGTTATTATCTATGATTTGCTGTTGTATTTACGCTTCCAACGAGTATTTTTCCGTAGATATCTTCCAATGTTTGTTTAGATGAAGCGATTCGACAACTGAATTGAAACTTGAAAATGAAAAATTATGCCCATTTGTCTGAC
>JANTFA010007787.1:0-12506 GCA_026413405.1 Phytosciara flavipes | reverse complement strand
CCCGAACTAACACATTCCATGGAAATTAACTTTGGAGTGAGATGTGCGTGCTGTATGGAAGGAGTTACTGAAAATTTTGGGTGAAGTAGCTCACCAGTCTAAGCGTGCAGTATTCGGATGGTTCAGTAAACTATTCTGTACAGGCTATACTGGTACTTTCTGGGTTCTTAATTAGATTGATTACGCGAGCCTTAAAAAAGTGAATCCCCCAAATTTGAAAATTTCATTCTATTTCAATAAAAAAAATTCACCGACAATTCTCTTTAATTATTGCCTCCACATTCCAATAGAACTTTAACGAGGCATTGAAAAGCTCAATGCCAAAATTCAATCTAAAAATTATCATTCGCTCCAATTCATTTTGACCAATCGTCATCAATATTATAGTGTCTAGTCTACTCAATATGTTACCATTTAAGAATCTTATGCAAACCTCTTTCATTCCTATAATTTTCAATCTATGAGCCCTGTCAGTCAGTCCAGCAATAAAATACTATATTAAGGTGCAACGGACAATACATAGTAATGTGTTAACGCCAACCAGTTCTAACGTGGCCATTGTGACTAAAATCTATCAAAAAAATTGTAATATTCAACATCGACAAAATTATTTTATTATTGGAATACGGTAACCATCAGTGCTACCGCAACACTTCGCCGATAAAACATCGAAAAAATTCTCATCGTTTGGCAATTTTGTCTAAGTCTCTAAATTTTGTAAAAAATATCATTTTGATGATCACTTTAAGTATTGACTATCATCACTTTTGCCATATTTATTCATTTCAGTTTTATTTAGCGATTTAGCGACGCCAACAGTGATGCACAAAACATTTCGCAGTCGCATTAATTTATGTATGGGAATGATTGTAAAAGTCAACCGAGCAAATGCTACCAAATCTTTGTTTTGATATCCATGCAAAAGTTTGTTGTTCGATGCGAGTCATAGAGAATTTTGAAAGAATTTTCCTAAAATAGGCTATGCAAGCGTAGGACATTAGCATTTTACGAACCTCTTTTTAAAAATTTGACGGAGGTCAGGTCAACCGGGAAATTCCTTCCAAAACTGATTTGACCTGAAATTTTACCTCACTTGTCTGACACGACTTGAAATAGGTTGAATGACAGGTTGGATGCAACGGCTTCAAGTAGGGCCACATGTTGCAACATTTCCGGTTCAATATTGGGATAAAACCAACTTATTCCGAGTTTTCCCTTCTACCAGGAAAACTAGCCGATGGAACAAATTTTTACTATCAACGGGAGTATTATATAATAAACGTAGAGCCTCAGTGCGTAACAGGGTAGCCCTAGTCGAACATTGCTATAGGCCAATGGAGGATGCAATAGAAAAATAAGAAAATTTGATTTGTCAGGCACAACAGAGTTTTCAGACAAAATTATTTTTCAGCTGCATTCTTCGTGGGATGTGATGAATAAGGCTATATACTGAGGAGGTCTTGCCACCCGCCACACCTCTCCTATACAAAAAAAAACTCACCACCGCCGAGTTTGTATGACGTGGTGAAATGTTTGTATGAAAAGTGGTGTGTCAGCCCAGATAATCGGTAAGATCTTGGCGTTGTTTAATGGTTGAGATATATATATACTAGACCACAAATGCAACAAAAACAATACGGCTGGCACACATAATGACAACACTTGTCGTATTTCATAAGGGGTTTTGTATTTTTGCGACGTCAAAAGATAACCTAGCGAAAATAAAATGTGGACCAAATCAATTTAGCGTTACGTGAACACTTAACAAACACTTCAAACAATAGGAGTAATGGCAGTCGTAATTCGCATAAGAAACTTAACTTTTTCCAAAACAAAAGAATTTTTATTGTTCTGAAAACAAGTGTTTTATGCGAATCACGGCAGATGTGGCCATTCACACAATATGCACGCACGTAAGACGAGAGGAGTATGGTCGAATCAGACCTTTTTATGTGGAAAAACGAGTTCGGAACGGGTGGAAGATAGGCCAAAAATCGAACATACGCTGCGTGTGCGTAATTTATGAATGACCACCATTATATTGCTTATAAAATGCAATGCTTTATCCGCATGCAAGTGTTCGATACGATGGTTGTTTCAACAAAACACTTTTTAGTCTGGTTTTTGGTTTGTCATTTTCTTGTCTTTCTTTAAATAAATTAAATTTTTCGTTTCCTGTTCAACTTAAATGCTCTCACGGTAATGGAATATTTTTCAAAAACAAAACTTCTTTCAATTGAAAGAAAGAAAATCAAATTCGAAATCAACAAAGAAGAAACGATAGATGAAAGAAAAACAACAACCTAATTGGCTCTAATTGGCAACGGATGTGCCTCCGAATTGAAAACGAATTTTTCCAAGTCAATCTCCTTGCGATCATCACTAAATAACAAATAAAAATACTTCAACGTTTCGCCCAAGAAAAACGATTCCATCATATCACGCGGCTTTACGTTCAGCACACTCTTCACATTGCCAATGGACGTGTAACCATTTTTGACTTTTGTGTACTTCTCGAATGCCTGGAATATATTCCAGCCCATGTCCTGGTAAGTTGCGTTACCCGTCAACGCATAAAAATAGTATAAACTTTCGACAAATTCCGGTCGCAACAAGTTGTGAGCATCGGTCGTTTTCACATACAGATCCGATTCACTTTCACCGTTCAAATTGAAATAAGTTATTTCCGGTGCCAGTTGCGTCGGCTGTTTCATGTACGTTTGATAGCACGTTTCGAGTAGATCTTGAGCGAGCTTCAAATGGGATGGGGGCATTCCACTTTTATGGCCGAGCAGTAATGTGCCGGGCAGGTAGCATGTCAAATGATCCATTTTTGGTTTGAAATCTTTGCCGTTAATTAGTTCGCCAATGTAGACATGGTGCTCTTTTGGAGTTTCCTTCACCAAATGTTCGAGTACACCATCGATGGCGGTCTTGTAATCACCAATAATGCTGTAGAAGTCTACAGTTAGTTGAACTGCAAGTGCATGTATAGAGATTCAACTTACTAGTCGCCCCCTTTCTTTCCAGTCTGGAGCCACTGTTTCAGCAAGTATTCATAATACGAATCTCCTCTAGCGCCCAGTGAAATTGTGGCAAAATTTCGAAATGTTCCGGTGTTGGCATTGATAAATATTGGCACCAATCCGTCTTTCTTTGGTAACGAATGAACTTTTTCGTTGATTCTAGCTGAAATCTGTAAAAATTTGGAAATTTAATGTCTCCCCAATTCAATCAGAAACTCAAAAGATCTACCTCCTCATAATTTGGGTCACCAGTAGACCTGGATAGATCTCGGAATTCCAACTGAATGGTTGTGACTTCACTTGTGGAACTGTCTGGTGACCATTTCGGTGAATGTGCTTTCATCGTTGATAAATTTATATCAGAAAATGGTATGCCCGACGGCGAATCGAAACAAGGAAGCAAACGATTACCCAAATCGATCTGAAATTTGCATTTTGTTTTTGGTTGCTTTCGTTTTTTAAGTTGAAAACAAGACACCTGTGGTGCTCTACTCACCGCTTTAGTTAAAAACATTTTATCACCACTCAAGTGATAAGTTGATAATAGGCCGCCGAGTACTCGAATCGTCACTTCAAACAAATTTACTTCCACATTTTTATCGAATTTCAAGTACATTTCGATCCAATTTCTGGCTTCTTCAAATTCTGAAAATATTTTTTGTTGTGGTCAGAAACTTTTAAACAAAACGAAATGAGTGGCGCAAGAGCTTGGTAATTCTCTCACAAAAAAGGAACAGCAAACATCACGGGAGATGCTCAACAGCTTTACTGTTGAGTTGAGATGATACTACTAATTCGGGGAGTCAACTGGCTTAAAGTCAATAACTAAACTTGAAAAGCTCCTTCAATCCCTTTTAACCAAACTTCACAGCTTAGCAACAACTCAGAGACCATTCACAGAAGACGCACGCTCTACACGGAGTCCGAAAAAAACTTTCGCTTCGTCCACAAATTTTCGAACTTTCCCCGTACATCTCGACCTGACAAATTTTTGAATTAGAACTTTCCAATTTACGTTGAATTTTCCAGTTCAGGCCAGGTCAGATCTAGTCAGGTAAGTTTTCAAATTTAGACAATTTAAGTTCCGATCAGATCGAATTTAATTTGAGGTTCAAGTCAAAGATGACTGAGCTGTTCTGCGACTTAATCAGAATTGTCTAACATCACTCTACTGAATTATTGATTTTTGAAAGAATATTTGAATCGGCAGAGTTCTCGGAATGGGGTTCAGAAGGTAGAGTTATTCCTTGAAAAGTTTATGCCGATAAAAACTTCGGAATGAAGCAAGGGAGCAATAATTGACAATTGCGTAAAGTGCATCGCAGGCGTTTTCTTTGATCCAGAGGCAAGTTTCAATAAGTAATTCCGGTCAGATTTCGAAGAAAATATCCGACATTTCGGGCAATTGGGATGCCCGCCTGAGGAGATAATCGACTCATTCCTAATGAAATCAGCTCGAGTGCAAGATCTTTTTTCGAACTTCAACAAGTGAGACTTCAACACTAAAATCCCAAACTAATAAATTCGCACAGTGTTTCGATTTTAGCTCATCTTCAAAAGTTAAATGACCAGTGAAATAACGAAATGACATCATTCTCGAGCTGTGCGTGTCGTCAATTACTTTCAATAATTCCAGTTTCATTCTGCGACCGTTCGCGCTAATTGTCAAAGCAGTTTTGATGTTGATATGCTTAATATAACAAACTCTCACCTTCCTGTAAATCCATAATGTACAATGTGTCCAGTGAATCAACGATCGTCAATCCCAAGCCAAACCAATCGTGCGATCCCATTGACATCGGCTTCAAGTTATCGTGACCCCATGCGAATTCCTTGTATCCCTTCCATGCATGTTTGAATGCATCAACGACGGCCTTCTGTCGATTGTTTGTTGATCCCTTAAAGTCTTTTGCACCTTCGGTTTCCCGTTCAATTGTGTCAATGGCATTCTTAATACTATTCTCATCGTTCGGCTGCTCCTTCGGTTCCTCCAAAATACTATCGACAATTTGATTATTTGGAATTGCATTTTCATTCAGCGTTTCTTTGATGGAAGTGTCTATGTTATTGGGCATTGGCTTGGGTAGGATATTTTGAAAAATCGGTTTTGCCGGTTTAGGCTCATCGAACGGTTCGATTTTGATGTGGTTGGGCTCTTCATTGAATGTGTCCTTCGGTTTATCATTTGGTATCAGTAACAGTAATGTGATAACTACAACTACTATTGCAATGAATATGAAATTACGTTGAAGCCGTGACAACTGATTCCAGTGCTGATGAGAAAAAGACTCATTTGAGAAACAAGACAACATTAAACATTCCGTCGATGGAAATCACTTACTCTCTTCAGACTTTTTCTACTGCTACCGCCGGATTCGGAACTCGGTACAAGCAGCGAAATATGATCGGTCTTTGTTTCAAACATAACTTTTTTATTGTTCGTCGGCTAATATCTGTTCGTTTAACATAGTGTCATACCTAGATCTTATAAACAGTTTGTCGACAACACACAACAAAAAAACATTTATTTATTTACTAAGTAAATCAATTTTGGTGCCTTTAAGCCGAAAAAAAATAGATCTGCCACATCACTTAAGTTTTGACATGTCCATTTCGGAACGATTTGCATTTACAATTAGCAGTAAACACTTATAGTAACAGACTTTGTAGTAAAATAAACCTCTCTCTCAGTTTCCTTTTAGATTATTTTTTTATAACTCAGAAATGTACACCATATTGACGTTTACTGTATGATATACATCACCGCAACCACCGCAACCTATTTCCCCAGCTATGATCCGCAATCGACATCAGTGAGTCGAAAAATACAAAGTGAATCAAAGGCGCAAAAATTTTGAATGAACATTTCAATTTGAAAAAATCTTCACAGTTTAACCTCACACAGACGGCGAGCATATTAGCAGTATTTTCATCGGATCTATTGCATCTTTTGATGAAATTATTTTTCAATATATTGATTTCAAATTTTGTACTTCAATTCTTTGAACATACAATTTTGGAAACCGAGTTAGCCGTAGAATATCTTTGACGGTCTAAAAGATATTTTTCTGAATTTGAGAAGGTCACAACCAACATTGTTCCTTTAACGTCTCATTTGTATGTCACTGGATAGGGTTTGATCTTAGGCCTCCGAAGCCGGCCCACATTGTGTTCGGTGGGATGTACTTAAAACTCAAAAAATTGAGTTTTGTAATACCGGTGCTATTTCCTCAGGAGGAGTATGGAAGACTATGGTTACATTGGAAAGCTATAGGGCCGCTATTAGTATTGAATAATTTGATGCGTAACAGTTGTGTTGTGTTCCCTGATTTCATTAATGATCCTAATTTTTCAATATTCTTCTTTGTTTCATTCTTCTTTGTATCGATCCTGCGCGCCATTCCTGATCAGATCCGATAAAAATGGTGTGTATTTCGTTATTGTACATAATTCCGCGTTCACAGACCTCCAACGGCATCACAAGAGTTGTGAGCCTCCAACGGTCCATTTCAGCATTGCACAAAACTATAAATAACCCAAATTCAGCGCGATCCTCCCAAGCAGTCATGCATACATAAAAAATTCCATCAGTTGTCAAAAATGAGAATCAAAATTTTTCTGAAAAAAGGTCAGGAAACTGGAAAATTTTAGTCACAAACATTTACACAGAGCACCAGAACTAACCAAAATTAGCAAAATTAGTGAAAAAAACGTACAAAAATTACGAAGCGAAAATTTTCACGTCCTTACAATTCAACACACCGCCTACTTGCTAGCTACGGCCCTGCAACAGGGGGACCTAAAGGAAAGCAAAAGCTCATCGAGATCAAAATTATGCGTCGTTCTTTCCTATAAAATATTGTTTGAAGATTCTCTAAATCCAGGAGGTATACTTGTTTGGAATTTCTTTTTTGTTTTGCCGAATGACAGGTTGGTAGCCGGAACGCAAAGGCTATAATACCACTGGGGAAAGCCATAGTTTCGTAGCAGTAATTATGTATGAGCCGTTCTATGCGCGGCTTGTCGCCAGACATTATCTCGCCGCAAAGAAGAAAAATCAAAAATATTTTCATTTTTATTTTCTTTTTAATGAATAAAAATCACTTTATTACACGATAAAATCGCAAAAAAAAATTAAATTAAAAACATTTATCTATTTATTTATATCTATTATTAACATTTTGCAGGTTTTCATCTCATTTCTTGTTTTTTTTTTTGGTTTATCATTTAATCTTAAGATACAAATTTACAATCACCCAGAACTCAAAAATTAAAAAAATTGTACTGTTCATGCATTTTTCTTTCCTTTTTCTTCTTCTTCATTTATTTATAGATGTGTGTCTTGTACATAATTTAATTTCCTTTTACTTTCTTTTTCTAGACGTCTGTGTCTTGTACATAAATCTATATTCATATACGTAAAGGTAAAAAAAAAACCGAAAAAGAAAATAAAAAAAACGAAGAAGAAGCAGATTGCGCATTAAAATTCATTTACCATTTATTATAGTCTTCTCTCCTTCTTCTTCTATAAATAAATTATTTAAATTTAAAAATTAAAAATTTATTTATTTTTCACAGGAAACTTAATTGTCTTCTTTTGTTTTAATTTATTTATTTAAGTCAAAATATAAAATGTGCGATTTTCATCGGTCAATCTTTTACTTTTATTTTAGTTTAAAAAATATATTTTCTTCTTTATATGCTTTTCATAATTAAATCGTTTTCTGTTTTTTCTTTCTTTCTTCGTTTGTTTGTTTTTCTATTTTTCTTTTTTGTGTTGTTAAACATGCTGTAAAGTTTGATTTAGAAATTTTTACTTGTCGAAAATTTTATCACCCTGCTCTGATTGAATACCCATTTTCATTGAATTGTCGTGAGTGCCGATATAGACATCTTTCATCCATACTGATCGTATTTACGTTTATTGAGTATGAACGTCGGGACATGCTTACTAATTGTTGAACGAGGCATTGATTCTGTGGAGTTGCGTAGTGGATTCTAACATTTTTCATTTTCTTGGCTTCGGTTTGGTCCTGGGATTGCTCAAATCTATTACACCAAATAACTCATAAGAATTATCGAGGCTGTATACTCTTTTTCCCAGCTGCTCTCATTTCGCATGTTATTTCAAACGACGAAATGAGAGAAATGGAAGAAACGAGAATAACTACGATAAACCAAATATGAAAATGATAGATTTTATAAGTTATTGACAGTATCTAGAGCGTTGAGTACACTTTGAGTGACACCAAATGACCAAACGAAGTTTTCATTATTCGAGCAAAGTGGGTGTAAAAATGTTTATGTCGAAAATCTAGTTTTCTCTAAACTTCACGGTACTTAGTCTGGTGATCTGTTTTTGTTTAACAGAGCAAAAAGATTTAAAGTGACATCTCTTATGTTTGTTCAAGTACGATAGCGACTTCCATCTTCACTCACAAGTAAAATGAAAAGTTTTGTCCAGCAACGAAAGCTTTGAGAAAAACACCCAACATCTACTTACTAGAAGATAAACCACTGTCGATTACTTGTTCCCACTACTTAAATTCGTGCTGAAATGTTTAGTCCTTAGTCATACAATGGTGTCTACATAAATGCATTAGAGTTGTGAATGTATGAAGGAAAGAGCGAAGAATAATTTTTCATTCCTTGGGACTAAATTTTTGGGGATTTTTATCTTGATTTTGCCTCTTCGCATGAAAAGTTGTGTACATATTGGTTTCGGGTGGTTGATTTCAAGCATTTACTAATGCTTGGCGCCCTCACTTGAAATTGCCTAGACTGTATCATTCACAACAGTCGATCAGATTCAAATTTTCAGAAATCAGGTCAGATCAACACTTGCAGATCTATTTCGGGCCCTAGCGTTCTACTCCCTCACGAGTGAAAACCATCTACCCCCCGCTCGTAAAGTAAAATAGCATACAACACACGGGAAATAGTTTGCTATTTCGTATCACCATGAGTGGGAGTACCTCGGAAGCCGCTGAATCCCTCGGATATTTTTACTGATCTGAATTTGAAATGTCGAACTTCCCTGGTATAGTAATCTACTATAACATGTCCCATCGTGCCTGCCCTTTGCAGAGGCCATTTGAACTTCAAATGTGCATTTAAGTTCGAATGAGTTTAAATTATCGCTGCATTTTTGTACGATTCGACAGTTTACATTGAAACAATGCCGTTCAAATAGCGAAATAATTTCAATTCAAAAAGTGTTTACTTGCTGCAGCTCTGGGAAATGATCCATTACCCTGATGACATTTGCGGTAATTTTCATCGAAATATCATACCTGCTGGTTTGGAGATTGTTATTTTTGTGCCGCAGAGCCCATTTTTGGAAATTAATTTTACCAAAATTTCCAAAAACTGCCAAATTTTATTTTGGCAATTTTTAGAAATTTTGGCAATTTCATCCCAATTTTTGGTAAAAACTTCCAAAAGAATTTCCAAAAATAGGCTCTGCTTGTGCGATTGATGCCCTCGCCTTCGGCTCGAGCTGCGAACCCCACACTTGTCAAAATACAAATCTCCAAATCAATACGTAATCTATACTACTTTTGTCACCCACAATGGGTTCAATCGGTTCATTCTTCCAGTAATAGTTCCATTTTACAACGAAAAAAAATTTCTAAACCAGCAAAGGAACATTGTCAATTTATTTTTATTTCATTTTGTTGTTGTTGTTGTTGTTTTAAAAAAAGAAACCGCAAAAGAAATCAATCTTTCTTATGATGTGCATTTTGTTGTTGTATCGTGAAAAAAGAGAAAAAGGATTTTTTTTCCGTTTTTTGTTTTTAAATTTCCATGTACAGAATTCAGTCTTAGTGTAACCATTTTATCGTGTGTTGTTGTTGTTGTGTTCTCTTTATTTCTTCAATTCAGTTGATTTATTTTTAAATTTAAATTTTATATTTTGTTGTTGTTACGTTAAAAATTGTTTCTTTTTAGTATACATAAAATCGCAAATATATTTCTTCTTTTGTTATCCTTGTGTGTGTGGGGGGGTGTGTGTTACATTTTATTGTTTAAATTTACTCTTTTTTTTGTTGTGGTTTTTAATTTAACTTCTTCTTTTACATGTATTTACCATTATTGTGCTATATAGAGAATTGATTTTTATGTTTTCGAATCGTTTACCAAAACTAAAAAATAATTCAGTGTCGATTTAAGAAAGGAAAAAAAGAGGACACGAGATAAGAACAACCAAAAATTAAGCAAATTAACAACCTTAATAAAATTAAATTAAAAAAAAATAATAAATTGAGTATCGCTTTTTGTTGTTTTTTTTATTAATTCTTTTCTGTTTTTTTTTTATTTATATTTTCTGTACTTAACACTCTACGAACACAATCATTTCTACTTTATGTACAATAGTTTTATGTTTCTTGTTTTCCTTTTTGTTTTTTGTTTATAAATAAAATAAATTAACGTCATTTTTATAGCAACCATTTGTTTTTTTATCAACTTCGTTTTTGCTTTTCTTCCCTTCTCTCTCTTCATTTTCCGTATTATTTTCATTTAAAAAGAAAAAAATTCGAAATAAAAACCATCGTCCGTTTGTGATGTGTATTCTACAAGTGAAATTATCTAGATTGATAAAAAAAAAAATTCAAGATAGAACCAGTCGTTGGAATCTAGAAACAAACAAAAAAAAATAATTTAACTAAAGCACCCTACCATAATTCCGTTGTATTCATTTATTTTGTATGTGTGTGTGTGCATGTGATTTTTCTTTTTTATTCCCAACCAATTAATAATTAACAATTAAAATCACAAAACGAAAAATTCAATTTAATTTATAATTTAAAGTTGTAAAGAAAATTTTTTATTTATTTTTACGTTTTTATGCAATGCAATGTTATGTAGTTTCTTTAAGGATCTCCAAAAATATTGCTCTTCCATTTCCTTTACTATAGTTGCAAGGGGTCAAGTTCAATGAAGAACAAAAAAAAAATTTCATTTTTAAGAGTTGTCAGTAGTACGCTGATAGCGTAGGCTACATCTTGGCGTATTTTTTTAATCAATGATATCTTCTTTCATAAATTACGTAACGCCAAAGGGGGTGAGAGTTTGCTATTTTGTGACAGGGTGATGGGAGGTTTGATAGCAGCGTTGCTTAACGAGAAGTCAAAACCATTTTGCATGAAATCTATAAAATAACAGTTCCGTCAAAATGAGGAGAATTTCTGTAGCGAGTTTCGTAGCAGAATAAATTCAGACTTCTCGATAAATTTATCTCAGATTATTTGGGCGTATTATTCGAAATTGAAATTCTGAAAAATTCTTCCAATTCCGAATAATAGGCCCTGCGGTAGTCACTAACATTAACAATGGTTAACAACTAGGTTCGATTTGACATTTTCTTGTTCTTCGTTAAAGTATGTACGTCGATCGTTAACTTTCAGTGTGGAATTAAGCACGCAGCAAAAAATAGCTGAATTGTCACACTTTCATTTCGAAAGTCGTACAAACTCGTACTCGTCGCATAGCTCGAAACACATGGTAGTGGTGGTTGGGCAGGCAGAAAAATTGTTAGTATCGTTTCCACGAGTGAATGCTGTTCAAAAATCGAAGACGCATTACCTAGAAGGTGATTAAAAAAGCACAATAGCGTGAAATATCAAACTGTGGAGGAGGAGCTCGTGTGACACTAGACAAAAGGAATTTTAGGACTACGTAATTCATTAACGGCCCCATCGTCCTCTGTGAAGAATGTAAGACGAACATTTCGACATCAAACTTGTTAGCTTTGCATACAAAATAGAATTATTTGTGACACTTTCATCTGCTTTGATAACTGAGCAGTTTATGCAAATTTTTCACAACAGCTCATTCATCTCACTACAGATGCTATCATCACAGACAGTTCTTTTTTTTCCTTCAGAGCTAACAAGTTTATAGTTTCGTCTCACATTTTTCAAATAGGAGACTTGCGGAAAGATATCGTCAATAAAACAATAAAACATGGCATTTAGAAGTCGTCTGATATGCAGCTTTTCAGCCAAGCGATGATTCCTCTTAACGATTAAATGTAATGAAAATTTACATTGTCGAAAAATATGAGACAGTCTAATTGTTAGTAAAAATCACCTAGCCTTAAGAGGCGTTGATGCTTTATTGAAAAGCATACATCAGGGCGATTTTACAGTAAAATATTTTTGCTGTGATTTTGCTAAAATCCATAATGATCGTATACAGTGTCGAAATCTTCGTTTTCTCTCAACTTTACGGTACCTAATCTGGTGATCTGTGTTTGTTCAACAGATCAGTAAAATTGAACGTGAAGCTTTGAGAAAAACACCCAACATTCCCTTCCTACCGACTGTCATGCCACTTTTCGATCGCCACCCGATTTAAAGACAAGTCGATTGGATTAATTCTTTTTTAGTATGAGCTGAACTGGACCTGATCCGAGCGTTAACTTAAACTGTCTTAATGACAATGATTTATTGCTAGTCATGTGAATTAACGAAGATT
>JANTFA010007786.1:0-27417 GCA_026413405.1 Phytosciara flavipes | reverse complement strand
TCCTGATTAATTCCTTTGAGGGTGGCAAATCAATTACCCTAGTGAGTAACCCCTCCACTTGTTGGCACTGCAACTAAAAATAATTTCCAGAATTACGATGTCGAATCATGGTACACACCTCAATGATGTCACAATTGCTGTCTAGTTCTGTCTTTCTACAGAAACTAGTGGTCGGTTTAGGTTGAAACCGAACTAAAAACTCTTCCTCCAAAAACCCGTGAAAATCATTAATGTAAAATACCTTCCAGAACAACCGACAGTTGTGTCTGCAACCGATATACAGACTAGCTCAAGTTGGTGCCGACTTGAAATTGAGAGTGTTGATCGATTTCTGAATAATTTATTCATTTTTGTGATGGATGAGGTCAAATCATTTCAATTGCATTTCTCTAAACATTTATTTAAAGGCTACTAAATAACGGTCTAGGGTCTATTTCTATCGGAAGGGGCTAAGACGCATCGGATTAATTGCATTTTGTTCTGTATTTTTTTCGGACACTTTTCATTCATGTCAACAATGAAGTGTATCGAATTCAAATCAAAGACAACATCTGCACTTTACGTATCACTTGACTTTATTGTATTGAGTCCATAAGTTGCTTCGAGTCGCACCATAGAGTGTTGCCTAGAATTCACTGGAGGTTGTAATATTCCAGATGAATCGGGTCTTAGTGGAACAACATTCACATCGTCATCGGGCTGGATAAAAAAGACCAAAGATTGACGGCAACATTTCTTCGTAACTTCGTCGCTTGGAACCACGACGCGGTGCCGCTAAAATTGTTAGATTACAACAATATTGACATATTTCTGCCATTAATGCTAACACTACATACAGTCGCAGGAAAATGTCCACCTGTCCAATATTCAAGTAGTTCTCCAGCATTTACCACAATTGAATCTTTGATCGGTTGGACAGGAATCCAAAGTCCGTCAACGCTTTTAGCCTGTAAGCAAACACTTCATTTAGAAACATTTTTCCCCCAAACGATTTCAATTACGCACTTCTAAGCCACCCATATCATCCTGAAACAGTAATGTTACAAGACCATAGTCGGCATGCTCTTCACATCTGGTACTTCCTTCCGAAATAGTATCGGGAATAGGTGGATAATAGGTACTTCGAACCGTTGTTAAACTAGACACGTCCGAACGACTCAAGCATCGAACTGTATTTACGAAGAAGTCTTCATCGTTCAAATCGAGCGACTTGGCTAAAATGCGAAACAAATGTTTTAGCACCGGACGGCATTCTTCCATCAATCCTCGAATAGAGTGTTGAAATTCTGTCGCCTCAAATCCATCACCGTGGATTGGATAGTCATAACACTCTCGTAACTCTGGGACAACGTCGGTGTCCGACTCAAGTTTTGAGTGTCTGAAATTGTTAGTTTTTTTTTAGTTAAACGATAGCAAATTTTTGTGTGCCTTTTTCGGTACAGTTCTTGTCCAGGTTCCACCCATCCAGCATATCCAGTCACCAGAGGATTTTGTAAAAAGACTCGTTTCACATCATCCGACTGCTCGAAAAACAGTTTACTTTGAGCGAACGCATTTCGAATCTTTAATGAGAATTTACTTTGTTAATTTGAGTGCAAAAAACCTTTATGTATGTGACCTTAGACATGTCCACACCATGGTTAATAATATACAAGAATCCAACATTGGCCAGTGCCCATTTCACATTTTCCGAAATTTCTTCATTCGATTCAGACACTCTGGCAAAGTCAATGATTGGGATGTCACTCATTTTACTGTTGAAAATCAACTGAGAATAAAACCGGACTGAATCGTGAGTTGTAGACGTGTTTGATAACAAAGTTGTTTATTTTCTTTGTCAACAATGCAACGCATTGAGTTTACTGAAAGAGCTGCGGGACATAGTTGCTTGTAAAACATATTCCCTAAGAAATTTGTTGTGAAAATTTTTTACGTTCAATTTTGTTGCACATTTACTGTAGCCAAATGCTATTACATGCACTACAGAGTAAACCACTATTAAATTCAGTTTAAAGTCGTGAATTCTATGAAACTCAAATTATTATAACGTTCGACCATCCAGAAGACATTCCTGAAGCTTTTGACTGCGATAAACTACTAACATGAACTTGGTAATGCGTGTGATGTAGTGCCGAAATGACATTGCAAGACTAAATTGATAGTCGAGACAGAAAATCTGTAGACTGGAGTATTGATCACTTACGTAAATATCTATTCAGTTTCTGCCACTTCATTTAATAGCTGCGTCTACCTATTGAGTACTGAGGTTCGATTTGCAACAGAAACAGAAGGTTTGTCGAATGAAACGTTATCAAGTTTCCTGCAGCTCCAGATTGCATTGCGTTCAAAATGAGTGAGAGAGATACATGCAATCGTTATCTAAGTAAGATACGAATATGTGCTGTTGCTCGGCGACAATGTTTCGTAAAATGTAAACAGTGCACCTACTGTAAATCGTCATTCATTTATTCACTTCGTTTTCTACTGGTACAATTGAACCTCTAAATCAACTGCTTTATCGAAAGTGATTTTCAGTTTGTCTTCATCCAGATCCTTGTCCTTTGTCAGCATAATTTGATTCATTTCTGTAAAGCACAACTCTTCCAATTGCTGCAGTTGCTGCCTGAGCTTTTTTCCCTCAGCATCGGTCGATTTCAGAATCGGATAAACTGCTTCGTGTTTGCTATACAGGTCATGTTTTCCATCTTCAGTTTCGGGTGATTTTGTTAAATTTGTCAGCTCCTTCTTAGAGCCTCTAGTGAAAACGAATGGCTTGAATACGCTAACTCTTGTGTCGGGAGTTCCAGTGAAGTAGTGGACGTTTATGAGCTCAGGAGAGAGAATCGAAACTTGGGACGAAGCAGTTGGAAATGAATTGTAGCAATCCCGGCAAATTCCAGACGCCTTATCTCTCAGTACTTTAATCATCGAGTCGAGATTGAATTCTTTATCGCTGGTGTAGTTCTGAAGCAGTGCTTTCCCAGCTGCGTATCGTCCATCTCCCTTTGAAACTGTTCCATCATTTGATGATCCAAAAACAACTGCAAAATTTAGATCAGACGATCCATTCCACTTTCCGGTTGCTTTTGCTTCATCAAACAAATTCTTCGAATGAAAATCGATTTTCGTTTGAATCGAATATACATTTGAGATGTTTCGATATCCAGACGTGACCCGTTCCACTACCCAGACATTGTGAACAGTTTCCAAGACATACGCTTCGATTGGATCTGCGACAATGAAACTGTTGAAGTAGCTAAAACTCGAATCGTTTCGATCACATGGTCCGCCTTGACCATAACTTTCAAGTAGCCCTGTGATGACATCAATTGCATTCTTTGCTGACGTAGAACGTTCTAAGCCAAGACGCAGTAAATCCATACCCAAAAGCCGTTTAACGTCCGATTCATGAGACTTGTAATCACTCCACACAGCTTCATTACCAATTATCACTCCACAGCCTAAACCAAAAATGTTTTACTGAATGTTACCGCATCGAATCGTTCCACAAAAAAACTTGCCATTGGAACCCATTTCTGCGCCAAACATCCATGAGGGCTTGGATAAAATGACTGATTGAGTTTCAGGCACCTGAGGAATCGCTACGTACGTGCACTAACAAAACATAACATTATTTGCTTATGAGCGTATACGTTACGTCCAATGTTGTTACCTGAACAGTTGAACCGGGTTCGTGTTTTTTGCCTTCAAAATAGACCACCTCCTGGACTTCATGTCTTGGCCGGTCAGAATTTTTACCAAAAATGACGCGATTATTTTGCGTTAAATTTGGTAAAACTACGAAAGTATCACACGATTTTGGTTGTTCCTTCATTGTATTTTCTGGCAAATTGCGATCAGCTGTGTTTTTATTTATCAGTTTTAAGAATGTCACCTTGGTGACGACGTTAATTTTTCAGCGGGACTAATGTGAAAAACATTGTGCGATTTGAGAGTTGAATCAGAGTTTGCAATTAAAGATCTAATTGAAATACCTGTAGCATCGAATCATTTAGGCATTTACCGAATACCGTGACGATGCTTCAGGCATTACTATCGTTCAAAATTATTCGATCACTGGCCGTGTTAAATGGAAATTACCACAATTTCAGAGGTCGACAAAATCTGAACCGAATTTCCACTAAAGATGGGGCTTGATCCTTCATCTTTATTAGGAAAATAAAAACCAGAAGTGATTGTGAGTATTCCTAGATAATTAAATTTCAAAAAGTTTGCATAGTCGGGGAACAATATTGCACCCGGACGATAGGTACAGTACGTTTAAGAAGAAAGGGAGCTAGTGCCAGAAAACACTGCCAAACACTGTTGGGTGCCCTTCACAATTGACGACGCCGTACCAAAAAAAAATCACCACAGTCGATCTAACATGACGAGGTGAAATTTTTGTATGAAAAGTGGTGTGTCAGCTGATTATCTGATTGGCGGGACGTCCAGTAGCCTTGGCTACCAGTTCTGATATTCTCGGTCAGGTTTCGGTAATATTCTCATGCTATACAATGATCTAATTTCGGTGACGAAAAGCAAGAAAAACCACTGCAAGGAAATGAACTCTAGCAAGTAAATTATTTTGCATCTCAACATTTCGTAAATTATTTGCACCCCGCTGATTTCGTGAGTAAGTCAAAGTGAACTCATCTACGAAACGTACGTATCAAAGAAAGTCAACGCATAGTAAACGTCAACACTCACGCGAAAGAAAAGCATGGTAAACGTAGTGTCAAAACATTGGCGAAGTAAATAACAAGGAAAATGGGTCGAAAAATACCAGCAAGAAAACACCACGGTGTCCGTGATCCTATTAAACAAAATCAACAAAGATTAGCCCTGTAAGTGGAACCAGTAAATTGTTGCTTCGAATTCGATGTATAATTTCTTGACTCCATCGCAGCATAAAAGACAAAATCAACAATCCGCCGGAGAAGCAGGACTTTCAAAAGGTGTCACATAAACTAGCCAATTTCATCAAATTGAAGGAAGAAGCCAAATCGGGCACCTATAAATTGAAAAAGCCAAAGGATGAGGAAGATAAGCCAGGTGAGTAGCTGTGTAACATGTCGTAAGAACAATCCATAACCATCAATTCAACCGATTCAGAGAACTACACGAAGAAACCGAAGCAATTGAAACAGTCTGATCGTCACAGCAAGGAATTGCCCTCGATTCAACGATATCAAAATGAAGGCGACGAGGACTATTTGCGTCGTGTGAACCGGATAACGCGCGAATCAATACAAGAGTCCCAGTTTGAGGCGAAATATGGCGTTGAGGTGATCCGAAATCGGAAAACCGGCGAAATTAAACTGAAAAAGCGGCCCAAAGATGAGCTGGAAGAACAGATGAAGAAGGCTCGTAAGGACAATGCCATGGGTGACAAGAAGAAGGAGACGAAAATCGAAGTGAAAATTACACCGGCCGAGCAGAAGAAATTGGTCAAAGAGTTGATAGCCCAGCGTAAGGAGAAGGACAAGCAGAATAAACCGCTGCCGGAATACAACACAGACGAGGTCAAATTCGGCGAGGTGGCACATTGTCCTCCACAATTGACGGCTCCACGGAAGGCGACGAAAAGTGAGACAGTACCACGGGTGAGTAACAACCAATCTCGTTTTTCCCACTAATTTCTATTCAAACATTCAACTCCCATTGTGCAGCCCGGTAAGAAGAATCTGCTTTTGCATTCCGTCATTTCTGGTGCCGTTGAGAAAGAGCAACCGAAAGCGAAGGTCATTGCAAAGCTGCCCAGTTTCGATCTGAAAGGAAAGCGAAAGGAATTGTCGGTGGCCACCAGACAGATGATTGAAACTCAACAGAAGAATGTTGTAGAAATGTACCGACAGTTGAAAAAGAAAAATAGAGCCGAACTATCGTAATTGGCAAGTGGATTTTTGTTTTTGTGCAGTTCTCTTGACGTAGGTGCTTACTCCGACGTTGTCTCAATTGAGTTTACTTTGAAAGCCGGACTAAAAAATCAATTGAAATTCTAGCTGAGTGTTTATTTGCAATGATCAAAAATTCCTTAAAACTACTGTCAATATGACAAAATTAAACAAAAGTAAAAAAAAAATTAGACAAAAGTACCAGCCCATCCCATTCTAACACAAGCACAGCCTGAGCTTAGAATTCTTCATCTTCTTCAGCATCACCATATTCATCGGTCGGTGTATCGCCGCCAATCTCTTCGTAATCCTTTTCCAGCACGGCCATATCTTCACGCGCCTCACCAAATTCCCCTTCCTCCATTCCTTCACCAACGTACCAGTGAACGAAAGCCCGTTTCCTGAACATCAAATCGAATTTTTCATTCAGTCGACTGAATGCCTCAACCACAGCCGTTGTGTTCGCCAACATACAAACTGCACGACTGCTTTCAGCCAGTTCGGTGCCCGGAATCGCTCTCACCCGTTTGTCATTGATACCAATTTTGAAGCCGGTCGGACACCAATCCACAAACGAAATGTGTCGCTTCGATTTTAGGCTAGAAATCACAGCATTCACATCTTTGGGCACCACATCGCCACGATATAGCATGCAACAGGCCATGTACTTGCCTTTGGCTGGATCACATTTCACCATCAAATTGGATCGATCGAAACAAGCATTCGATATTTCGACGACCGATATTTGTTCGTGCAGCGCTTTCTGTAGACTGTGCAACGGTGCGTATGACACAACCGGAAAGTGAACGCGTGGATATGGAACCAAATTCGTTTGGAATTCGTTGAGATCGACGTTCATGCAACCGGAAAACCGAAGTGAGGCAGTGGTCGATGATACGACCTGTGCAATGATTCGATTCAAATTTACGTAGCCGGGCTGGTCGATGCCGATTTTTGTTTTGCAAATTTCGAATATTGCCTCGTTATCAAAGATGAAGGCGACATCCGAATGTTCGAGTGTCCCGTGGGCCGTCAACACCGAATTGTATGGTTCGACAACAGCCGTCGATACTCTGGGCGACGGATAAATGCAAAATTCCAGTTTGCTTTTCTTCGGAAACTCCATTGCCAAGCGTTCCATCAACAGCGTCGTAAAACCGGAACCAGTACCTCCGCCATACGAATGATAAATCAGAAATCCTTGCAAGCCTTTGCACTGCTCGGCCATTTTGTGCACTTGTTCCAACACTTGATCGATCATCTCCTTGCCGATGGTGTAATGGCCTCGAGCATAGTTGTTGGCAGCGTCCTCCTTCCCACTCAGCAGCGTGAACGGACGAAACAGTGACTTTAATGAGCCCGTTCGTATCTCATCAATCACCGATGGTTCCAAGTCAACGATAACACTATTCGGGACATATCTACCGGCAGATGTTTCCATGAAAAATGTCGACGTATTTTCGTCGATCACTGGCTCGTCTTGTAAGCTGCCGTCCTTATTGATTCCGTGCTCCAGACAGAACAATTCCCAACTGGATGTGCCCATTTGAGCACCGGCTTGTCCAACATGAATGGAGATTATTTCACGCTGGAAAAGATTAACAACACCAAAAAATTAGACCAACAGCGACACAAGTGAGGGAATAGGGAGTGGAGTGTTGCGCGGTATTAAGTTTGCTGCGAAAGCACAAAGGTCGCAAGAGAAACACGCGCCATATTGAATGAATACGAAACATTTTCGTTGTTCATTTGAAAACGCTTCTGATGAAGTACAAATCATGCGAAATGTACAAAATTAGGATAAGACCGAGCTATAGAGTCAGTGTGGTGGACAATGATGATTTCAAAGATAAAATTGATTAATTGGATTCTCGTTTATCCGCAAAAAATTTGGCGAATTATGTGCCTCGAACTTTTTAAGTTCGCTTTGTGATGAAATTATCAGCATTGCGCGAAAAATAATCTAAAAAACTGGGCCTTCGAAATGCAAAAATAAAATCTGAACTCACCATGGTTTTAGTTTGATTGAAAAAGTAAGAAAAAAATTAAAATTAAATTCACGCAGTCAAATTCACGAAGTCGACAAGTACAAAGACAATATAGAAATGAGCTTGGTGAGTGTGAGTAGCATTCGATTTGCTTTTAACAAATGCAAACAAAAAAACGGTAATATCGACAATGAATAGAATAAAATGAACTCTATGTGCACAGGGGAGAACTCGACAGATTTGGGTTTGTTTTCACAGAAAAATCGAAAACACTTCCTGTGTTGATTCAAAACTTTTGGGGTTCCAGCGGTACATAACCGATACACTAACTGTACACAATTTTCATTGCTCGATTTGAGCAACAAAGTTTCCAATTCATCAAAAGTCTGGTAGATAAATTTCGAATATTTGCTGAACCGTTGAGAAATAAAATCTCTGAATTCATTTGTATGATAACACTTTTACGTATTGCGTGGAAATGGTGAGAGTCTCTTAGGTTTTTTAATTAAAGAACGAATGGATCAACTTTTCTTCACTTTCTAAACAACCGAGTTTTGAACAGTTCTGTTTATGGTGGAGCTCAATCTTTATCAGACCCTGGGTGCGAAGTACGAGGGCCTTATACTTTCATTCTTATACGTCTGCAACACGTCTAATTCGAATCACTGAGTGAGAGAAAACCTTATTTGGTCACCCCTAAAACGAAACCAATTTTGATGGAATTTTTTTGCCTCGATTTGTTTTTGTAAAAGCTAATTTCAGTTCGAAAATGAGCAAAGATATGGTCGAACTAGTGCTATTTTTGGGGACTGGTTGATGTTTCTCGCATATATTTCGGTAGTATTGCTCGCACAAAGTTTGCGGCGCAAATGTATTGACTACACCAATCTAGGAATAAAATTGTCAAAATCGGAGCACGAGTTTGGAAGTTAGAGTCTATAGAGTAAGCCTAAGTCATGCTCAAAATCGACTTCTAACCGTGAAACCATGATGGCCATTTCTAGTCAAACGAACAAAAATGCACTAGACAACAAGGTCTACATTTTTCTTCGTTTGATCAAATAATATGCCCCATCATGGCTTCACTGTTAAAAGTCGATTTTAAAAATATCTTGGCCAAACAAATGTCACTTAGTTTTACGACTTTTTACACCGATAGAGTTTGAGCGTTTTGTCTATAAGATTCTTACAACGGATCCTTGAGTGGATCTTGCACGAGTTCGTTTGGGCTGAAAATCACACAGTTTGTCTAGAATTCTAGGATCTCTAGAAATTCACAAATTCTTTTCGAAGCTTGGAGAATTTCACTCATGATTTTTTTGAATTTTTTCAGGGTGTGATTTTTTAAATTAGACTTCGTTCTGAACTTTTGATATTTGCAATTTCAATGGCATGTAATTGAGAGATGCCCTTGAATGGGAAGATTCGAAAATGCCGTGTTGCAATCTCGTTTCAAGATTGAAGACTTGTTCCGGACAAATAGATTATATTGAACACTCGTACGGGGCCTGAAATATAAGTTTTGGTAAATTGAATGATTGACACAATGTAAATTCTTCCTCATAACAAATGAATCATCAAAAAATCGTCAACAAAATACAAATGAGAAGCGAAATCATAAATTGGTAAGGTGCTTTCATTGATGACCGATATGCGTAGTGTCAGCACTTTTTAACTATTTAACGAGATGATTTTCATTTTGTTCTTCAGTTCAGTTGGACATTAAGTACTTAGTTCATCACTCTACTAAGCTTCAGCTCATCAGCGCGTTCAAAAAAACTAAAAAAAAAAATGGAAAACCAAAAGTCGCCAGTCAAAAACAACGGTCAGTCGAATGGCAATGCCAATTCACCCAAACAAGTGGCCCGCGTTCCTATGATGTCGGCTGCCAAGCAGACTCCATACCAGTCGCCATACATCACCCGTAGTTCGGCAAAGAAATAAATTTCGACCAGAGATCATTTTCAATAAATTGTTTTTCGTTTCAAACGAGACCAGGAGATAAGTTTGTGTATTTTCTTAATTATAATTTCATAAGTGCAGTACTGGCGCAGTATTTAGTGGTATCAGCTAGAGTGATTTATACTCAATGTTTCTACTGAGGCATCGAAGTTTAATTTCGGAAATGGTAAGATTCCGACGGAAAAGCTGTAATACAACGAGTCAAAAAGTATTCAAGAGAAGTATGATGAAGTGAGAAATTATAAGAAAGTGTCAATCATCTGAGGATAATTCGTGTCGTCAACAAACTAAAATCGATTTAAGGTGCTTGATAAAGAAACACTTTCTAATAGAAGTCGATAATTAGAGACATAGATTCATAGAAAAGGATCTACATCAACCAAGAAGACATAATTCAGACTAGCAAAACTATTGGGAAATGGCTCCGCTTTAACCTGAAGAGCAGACGTGTCGATATATTTTTCAAATCTGATTCATTGGTTGTAACGTACATTTTTCGATAAAATGAATGCTGCCAATAGCAGGTGACAGGTACAGTTGAGCCACAGTTGAGAAAATTAATCCTCTTGCCAGTTTTAAGCTGATGTCTGGTAAAATATTTTATTCTCTTCTGGGCTGGTAGCCGGAATCGGTTCTTTTGGAGGAAATGTTTCTAAGTTTCGAAAAAAAATTAGATTTTCATCGGTCATATCAAATTGAAACCAATCTTTCGAAGTCACACAAGCATCGTTTTCATCGTATTTGTCTCGTTGATGTTATAATGTATACTGTAGCAACGACTACGAATTTCAACTAAAATTTTGACTTCACTTCTAGCTAGAAATATAAAAAAAATGCTGGACAAAAAGGCAAAAATTGGTTTTGGGAATCCGCGTATCTTTTCACGATGAAAGCATGTAAAATGGATATTTGCATCTTGTAGTCAAAGCATGTCATTTTAGAATGAGTGCCTCAAAATCGATCAAGAACGGTCTCAAAGTTAGCGGTTTTTCAGGACATTTGTTCAGAATTATCCAAGTATTACATCAATTCCAAGGAATCCGACAAAAAAGTTGTCTACCGATTTTAGCTATTGCATCAACCTTTCAGAATTCAACCATCAAAAAATATTCAAATTTGAATAACACTTCGAAGTTTTACAAGAAAAAAACGGCTAATGAAGCCCAAGATAAAAATTCAGTTTAGAGATTTTGATCCCTCTGAGATATCAAGTAGTCAAATCAAGTAATCACGGGGCAATAGTTGCCTTGTGCATTGCTGTACAAGAGCGCACACGGAGGCCTCCCAGACTATTATTACTGTTTCTGGTGCATAATGTATGTTCGATGCCTGATGAATTAACTTCACTTAAAAATTTGGAAGCAAAATAGTAATTGTCTCAACGCAGTGAAGAAATGTGAAACTTTCATCGCCTTTTTTGAGAAAAACGTTGCGTGCAACTCAGTGATAAATGATTTTTTAGGCACATGATGTGTGTTGCCACACTTGGCCTGCGAATCAACGCATCTAGTGATTAAATAGTTATTTATGAAGCCGAGTGGCAAATGATTTTTTATGCACAAGAGATGTAGAAGTAGAAGATCAAGTGTAGCAAAATGCCTATCGTGTGCAAATAGCAAATCATTTGTGCAACGGTACTGCCAAAAGTGGTCTTTTTCACGCTTGCAGTGTCTCTTTCGCTCTATTTTCTACACTTTGCTTTTTGTCACTGAGTGAGGAAATGGATATTCATCATAATACTTTCATGAATCGATTCGATTGACCGTAAATAAAAACTCTGCACTGGTTAAAGCCCAATGCACTATAAGATGCAGTTATCATATCTTCATCTAGTGACGAAAGCAACCCCATTTCTCAACTTGGTGCCACCGATTTACGAACAAAGTTTTGCTCAGTAAAGGCGACGAAAGTTTTACTTTTCCTTTTGCTTCATAGGGAAATTGTAGAAAAATGAGCAATTTTCACGGTGCAGCGGTCTTGATTTCTCAATTGTCGATTTGTTGGATTTTATTCCTTCTTCAAGCAATTGTGTCCTTTGTAGAGTGTTCTGTGAATGAATGAGTGGTGTATAAGAGCTACTGAATGAACATGCAACAAAGTTACAATTTACAATGAATTCGTATCAATTCGATTACATTGTTCGATACAATGGTGAGTCGAAAATACGAAGGCCAGCAATTTAGAATCTAAAATTTATTTACTTTTCAATATCGCGTTCGATCTCTTCCTGATATATTGCAAATTTTACATGAACAATATATTGATCTTGCACTGACCGCTAAAAATGCCAGTGGGTTGGCACACAATTATGTCCACAAAGTCGATGTGTGATTGTTACAATTGAAATTTTAATTTTCTGTTTACGGAGGCAAATAATGGCAAACCTTAAGCTATACGCTCTGAACAAAAACTCAGTCAATGCGGTATGTGGTCCATTATTATCTTTTGCAATTAGTAAAGTCATCGATTTTGACGATCCATATACCGATGATGGTATTTATACACAGTTCTCACTTCGAAACAAAACTCGTATTCTGGAGAACAGTATCGTCAGTGTCAGGTCTCAGTCTAATTGAATATTTCGTCTAACTTAAAGCAAAAAAAACAGAAACTTATCATGAATAACAAGCGATCCGACACCAATTCGTTGCCATCAACAACAACAAGATCATCAAACTCACCAAACAGCAGCATCTATAGCCGCAACAGTTACGATTCGGGACATAGCAGTCAATACAGCAAACCGTATGGGAATAATGCAACATTGCCGGTAGAGAATGGGAGCCAGCGGTATGGCTCGTCAGGGTCAGACAAATCAGCATCGCCTGCAAAAACTACTGGATGCTGCTGCAAGCAACAATAGATTCGGTTGAAATCCATTGTGATGTCCGTCTTGTGTGATGATTTTCATTGAATAAAAAGGCGTTGATGTGATTTAGTGAGTTGAATTTTGAAGATTTTGATGGGACGAAGAAAATTCCGTTTTTGGATGTAATGAGTTCGGGTGTGTGTTCGGGTTGTCGGATTGAAAAGTAGACGATGAGATGGAAATGTAATTAGAGAAAAGACGTCGTCGATATCAATTTGAAGCTAGCAAAAATTTAGCATTTCATTGTTACTGTGCAATCAAACATGGAAACATTTGATTCTAGTGCCGGTGTGTAGTTCATTTCAGTTAAACATTTTGAAATTGTCTCTCGCTTAAGGCTGGCATCGCAGCTACTTCGTTTAGCTCGCCGTTTTAATAAATGCGCATGCGTGGAAAAACAATCATATTCAGGCGCATGCGCAATATTTAAAACGCAGTCGTAAACGGAGTGACTGCGGTGCCGTCATTTAAGTCGATTGTATTAAACCGACTTCTGTCATTTTTTATTGAATTAGTTTCAGTATTCTCGAACATTGCGTAGGAAAAGAAAGACCGCAGGTAGCAGTTTGGCTAGGTTCCGAGATTAAAACCAAAATTTTGACAAGAAATCACTTCTACGGTTCTCTTTCCCTTAGTAGGGATCATCCATAAATCCCGTCATCTTTGAAGGAAGGAAGGGGTGTAAGATGAAAGTGTGACTTGTGTGTTATAAGGTTTAAGAAAAGTGTAGACAAGGGAGGAGAGTGTTTGAAAATCAGTAAGAAATGAGGACGGGATTCATGGAAATTCGTTTTCAACTTTCATTTTGAAAATTTCTGAGTTATCAACGCCATTTCAGGTTCACTTTAGTTGCTTTTCTGCGGTTAAGTTGTGACCAAATTTTATGCTTCGGTCTCGGTCTTTTCCCGATCCGCTGATTCAGTATCATTTAGCCTCACGCTACACAAATGTATAATCAACGACATCAACCAAAACCAAAAACTATAATTTCGATTTAATTTTGCGTTACAAGAACGTTGATATACAAAAATAGTTTTCCAATCGAAAGTCAAGTGTAACATTTACAAAATACTGCAATCGAATAACAACACCCATTGTCCCCGCATGTCCATCTAATCATCCATTAAGTACGGACTGTCAAGAGCCCCTAAGCCGGCCGCAACACCACCCTCGTTTACCGATGACAATTTCGTGCGCAACATGTGACCGCATTGCTTGTTGTAGAGGATTTTATTTTTGTCACTGCAAGGTAAGTTGAGTTGATTTGAAAGGCTCATATCGAAAATTCGATTTCCACAAAAGTTACCCGATAACTGCTCCAAAGATTCCCAATTCTGATATCAGATCTAGTAGCTCGGGCGGTGATGGGCCACCTGGACGAACCACGTAACCTAGTTGTGACAAGTGATATTTTGAGTTTACGAATCCAGATTTTTCTGGGGAACAGTTTAACAAACCTTTCGATATTGGTGGAAAGATGCGCTCCATTAAAATGTATCCGCTACGCTCTACTGGTGTCATTTTCTGAAAACAATTTTTTTGGATTTATTACAAGCCGAAGCAGTTAAGTGAAATATTCATCTCGTTTTTACGTTTAATGCGTCCACAATATCCGATCCATAAGTGTTATTGCCACCACCTTCTCGTTGTGGTTTCAGAACGTATCTACAAGCCAACAAATTTAAGTTCCGAAGTCGGAAGTCACATCAAAGAATTTTGATTTTCCACTTATACCTTTCCGGATCCTTCAGAGCCATCTCCAAACCATTACGACCTTCCTCGTTATCGTCCAGCGAATAGATTCCCGTGAAAATGTCCGATATAGCTTTGATCTGAGTGGAATCTTTGATGAAGCGGCTCAGAATTCCCGGTTTGGCCAGTGCCTGTTGCACTTTCTTTGTACCGGCCAATTGGTACTGGACCGACGGACATTTAATTGCATACGATTTTTCAATCAAGAGTCGTGCGTCCCACTCATCTTTGGATGGATAATGTTGTGGATCGTAAGCGGCACGAAAGTAGACAACTGATGCAACGACATCATTCCTAACAAAATGAATGGAAGAGAGGTTCTGTTACCATTTACTTGAGGCATATCAGATCAACGACAGGACACATCAACTTTGAAAATTGACTTGCCCATTTACTTTAAAATTTCTTGAATTTTTTCTTTTCGATTATTCTCAAGAAATCTCAGAGTTTGTGGGAGAAAAATTTTCAAAAAAAAAAAGTTCCTGAGCCTGATCAACCAGCGCAGCGCGAGTATATTTCGTACACAATAAGCTCCTTTTTCGGTCCTAGTTTGCCGAATTTATGAATTTCAGTTAGCGTTTTCCGAATGACTTTAACATGTGGATACTCTCGTCGAATGTAAAACTCGTGGAATCGCTGAAATTTCGATATTTCTCGTAGGGTTTAAGCATCCTTAGGAAAATTCAGAAAATTAAATTTACTTGATCGCAAATGTTGTACGTAACATCTTCAACGATGAACAAAATAACTGCGTCACGATTCGATTGCAGATTCCATGCTTCGACCATGGCATCACATAATCCAGACAAGGCATTGTTCGGTGGCAACTAAAATGCGACACGTGGATCAGAAAATTTAGTTTTTTTTTCTCCTTCTGCGAATCGAAACTCACATTGACCAATCTGTCACCATATCCCAATTCTTGTAGAACGTAGCTATAAAAGTTAATGAAAATATTAGGCTGTGTTTGAACCGACAGAAGGTAGGTACTATACAACATTGAACATTCATTAATCACAACTTTTACTGTCACAAATGAAAACAGAGTAAAAGAAACTGACAAAAAATATTATCGGTGAGATAGGCGCTTCTGATATATCGTCACAATGTCCTATAGGTGACCAGTCTTAGACCATGTCAGAGTCAGGCTATCGTTCTTAACAGTTTAGTAATTATAAAATCAAATTTCTCGATGACAACGACGTCGACGCATCCAACATTTTGTAGAATTTGGAAGTGTTTTGAATGATAGCTTTCAGAACCAGCATAGACCACAAACAAAAAAGAAGAAGAAAATTGGACCGTTTAAAATTGAGAGCACTTCAGAGAGAGAGCTGATTAGTTCGTAAAATAGCATTGAATTAGTAAACTGACCACCGCAATATTCTCTGGTAAGGAATCATTTGTTCTTGATCCCCACGTCTACATTTTCACCGGAAGTAGCGAATCACCAGAAATAATGTTAAATTTTGCCAATTATTGCTGCTATTTAGACAAATATAAAAGTTGTGATAGTGCGTAATTAAATAGAGACGTTAGTAGGGGCAAACCCAAAGTTTACTCGATTTCGTAAAATTTTTGTATGAAATTCGTAAAAACAAATTTACAAAATGTCAAATTTTGTATGGAATTTGACGAATTTACGAAGTCACTGGAGCTTCGGGTCTACCCCTATTATACTCGCATGCACATTGATTTGGTTAAAAGGTTAATCAATGACGAATTAGAAGAATAGACCTTTTTCCAGAGAAAATTAATTTTCGTGTAGTTGGGTCAAATATTTATCTTAAGATACTGGTCGTGGATCGGTCTATTCCTCTAGTAACGTCAATGTGTTAATGAGTGCTTTTTCGATTGAAGGATTATACACAAAAACACCTCGAACTTCCGCAAAGCGAACAATAAATGATTAAAATATATGAAGTTAAAAGACAAACACCTTGAATGGACCCATGTTAATTTTACCAAATTCTCTTTTTCAAAATTATCGTCATCAGCGGCAGGAACAATCACATGTCCCGGTCGTGCTTATGATTTTGTCGTTTCTTCTATTTCTCCATACTTTCGTTGAGGGAAACAAAAAAAATCACAACCCGACGACGTTACTTTTAAATGATAGCCGCTGTATACCGTCAGTTTTATAGAATTTTGTGACGGAATTTATATGCAGCAGCTGATGTACGTTCAGTTAGGTTGTTGTTTAAACACTTATGATATGCCAACAGTGTGGGTAATATTTACGAACAAACACGAGTCTAAATAATATGAAAGCAAGACGTACCAGCTGGTTTGTTTTTAGCTGAATTAAACTTCGACACAAAAATGACTGACTGTAACGGACCACCAAAGATTATTTTTAACAAAATCTTTGTTGGTTTGATTAACGAAGCTTTCGTTTCAATATGTTAATAGCGAAGGAAGAAGAGATATAATGGAAATTTGGTGTGTAAGTGATGCAACAAGTAAGTATTAGCCTAGGTCCATTTTTCCGGTGGTTTAATTTTGAGAGCAATTGTTTAGGGAAAGCGCCAATTCTTTACGTTGTCTTTTTTTCTCAAGAACAAAACAAAGAAAAGCGAAAAATACAGTCGCCCGAACATAAAAATGGATAACGTTCCACACATATAGTTGTCCTGTAAATTTATAACGCATTCAAAGTTTGTATGGGAATTTGTTTCCAGTGTTTTCCAACTAGTCGACTTCTACAAACAAAGCTCTTCATGATAATTCATGATATGCGGTTTCGCTACTAACACGAGCGTGCGTTCAACTATTTCGCGCATATAAAAACGTATAAACAGTTTGGTTTGTCCAAGTGGACCAGCTAGCTAGGTAA
Organism: Phytosciara flavipes; assembly: GCA_026413405.1. Taxonomy (NCBI): domain Eukaryota; kingdom Metazoa; phylum Arthropoda; class Insecta; order Diptera; family Sciaridae; genus Phytosciara; species Phytosciara flavipes. The sequence goes on along the minus strand of JANTFA010007786.1, from coordinate 10,113 downwards.
ACCAGATTCCAATACAAATTTTAATGACGTTCCCTGTGTGTTAAATCAATAGCGTTATTGTAAACTGTAAAGGATTTTCGGATGAGGATCACCGTTGCTCTGGTAAAGTTAAAAATTTCCCCCCAAAACGCATGACTATGAGACGGAATAGCCGTACACGAATGACGTCACACTATTTTCCTGAAAGGATTCACCCTCAACGCATGACGCCATTTGTGTATGGTCTCTTATTAAATTAAGCTCGATCACCATTCAAATTCTTCCTCTTTGATTGAATGACATAATAAATTGCATCACCTTTTATGACTATGTTTTTCTGATTAAATCACTTTCGCAGATTTGCATAACGAGATGCAGTTTGATTACCAACGTACGATACTCACGTGTGTGTATTGTACGTTAATATTGCCGTGTTGTGGATATCGCATAATGGACCGTTCTTAAAATTTTCAAACTGTACCATAAAAAAAGCGGCTAGTTTAAATTGCCAATAAGAACGACCTAAGACTTTAACTAAGCAGCCAAAAAAAGGGAAGTTTTCAACACAGACCAATATATAAGATACTGTAGACTGAGTCCGATGAAAGTACACACCTCGTGTGTATTGGACTCGTTTCTTTCACAGCAGATTCATTGCTTTACATACTAGCGTTCATTGCAACAATTCAATAGATCTCAGACTGCTGACGATACCATTCTTAAGCTAATTTATATGGTTAGTGTGGAAGGCACCTTCACATGTTTAACTAATCAGTAAAGAAAGACCGTAGCAGATCCCGTAAACTTGACCTCACAATTTGACGGACATTTTTTTATTGTCGACTCGGCATCTACATGCATCCCCAAATGCATTGCTCTTAGCTTCCGGCCCTCTGTACTTCGTACGAGACCAAAAACCCCTTCTGCTAGAATTAACGTAAGAGTCTTAGTGGTGTTTGAATAGTTGTTGTGATGTAATCAACAAAGGTCGTGAGGTGTTTTAAGCTAACGAAAAAAATTCTTCTAAATTTTGCACTGTGAAAGCGATTTGATCAGACAACATAAAATTTCTTTGCTCCAAAACGGTGCCTCTATTATTTAACATAAACAAAAAAAAAACTTAGCCTAAAACAGTACATTATTCTGATACTACATGGTTGTGTGTGAAAGGGTTAAAAAAATACTGTACCTATGCATAGGTGTCATGTAAGTGGAAATACCACCGAAACTGGAAGCTATTGCGTTGATTTCCACTTGTTTTATGGAATTATCTTCAAGATTGTGCGGCAAATAGTCCGATCGAAGAAGCCCTAACGACATTCTTTCCTGTAAATCGGAAAAACAGTTTATGGTGTTCTTAAAAATACTACCTGCATTTTACATGGCTTTTGGTTGAGCTTAAATTCTAAAGCAAGAAACGAATGAAAATGACCTATAGATTTCGATTGATTTGAATTTCTTTCAGTGAAATGATTCGACGAAAGGGAAGCCGCAATTTATCAAAAAAAAACCTGTACAAAAAGTCTTTGTCCATCGAGTGGTAAAATTTCACGACTTCGTCGCTCATTCACAGCACTTTGATAGACAAATCCTTGTTCCTAACGTATGTCAAAATGCTTTTTTAGCGAGTTTGATTCTACTACTCGCCTCTGGCTTGTGCTAGAAAAAAGGCTCTTTTGCATGGGATACGTTAGGAGAAATAATTTTTTCGTTATCTGCTTGACCAATCTTTTTGCGCCTCATTGCTCTTCGCTGGTTCACATTGATTTTATAACAACTAATGAGCTCCCCTTTTCAGCTTGCTCAAAGTTGAACATTTATTCAATCGACCTAGATGGTGAAAGTTTTCGTTCTAATGATTGCGTACACTAAGCTAGACGGCTCAAACTAATTGGTTTTCCGTCGTGGCTTAATGATAACAATCGAATATCAAAATCAACGTGCTCCTGATTTTATTTCGCAAAAACAAAGTGCAATTCTTTGTGCAAAATTGGACACATAATTCCTGAGTCCTTCAAAAGTTTTCCATTAAACTCTTGGGGGTCATTCAAATAATATGCACTCTCTGTTATGGTCTAGGGGATTCATACATCTCAGCGCATGGATAATAGCGTGCATCAGATGGGAAAGTTCTAAAAATCATAAATTTTAGATTGCGTGCACTATTAGAATGACCCCTTCTCGCAAAAAATATCTACAAAATTGAAATAGAAGAGGAATGCGTTTGCTCGTTGTAAATGGACAGCAAAACCAGCATTCTAATAAATTTCAACCCAAGGTCATTTTTTATCGAACCCATAATTAGCTCACGACCGTGATGATTTTTGATAAGCTTATGAAATTAATAATGTTTGTGCTTGGTTACAATACTGCAATGTGAATTCATTGGTTTGATAATGTGTAAGGTGTGGGTGTGGTTTTATAACACAATCTTTGCCAACATTTTTACACGCCAACCAAAAATGTATGTTGCTATTTTCAGCTGAAGACACACGAGGAATTTTGCGTTGATGGGATTATGCTGCGTTTTCCATGGTGAATAGAAATGGCAGGATAATTGTCGATTTCAGCAACGGAAAATTGCTCGTGTGTCTTCGGCCTTAACACTTATGTGCGGTTCCCGTAACAAAATATACTTTATGCAACTCAGCATCATAACGTTCAAGAGTTGCGAACTTTATAATGCATCTGTTGCATAACACGTTGTATGAATCTCAGTGTAAATTGCTTCATTAGGCACACGATGAATAAAGCACTTTGCACTCGATGTCACAAATTACATGTACAATTAAGCCATATCAAAATGGTGAATGAATGTAAATTTATAGGTTCGTATTCCAACTATATCGAACAGTCGAAAAAACACTCATTTCAGAAAGAAAGAAAACATAAAATTAATAAGTGAACATTCCATATTAGATTCAAAATAAAATATTAGAGGCATGTAGTGACTCGTAATAACTAAAATCTAAAATGTAACCAAAAAAAAAAGAAAAAGAAAGAAATTTTGTAGGAAAATATTTTAGTTGTTCAGTTTTGTAGACCTTTGAATTTCTTTGCTAATAGGACCCAGATGCCCGAAACCACTGGCAATTGTATTAATTTCGACCTGTTTCCAGCAGCAATAAGATCGCGGACAAGAGCACTCCTCGGCACAAATGCTCTCGAGCATTATGTCCGATCTTAGAAGTCCCAACGACAAAGGCTTGATGTAAAATAAAGAAATAAATTTTTTTTGTTCTGGTTGTGACCGTTCATTTTACACAGAGGAAAATCTGGGATTCTGTGTCACCATTCCATTTGTGAATGTAAAAAAAATGGAACAGTAGAGCACTAGATACAATAAAGGTAACGCTCATTTTGACTGCAAGCTCTTCTTCTTAATCTATCTCCAACTTTCCATTTGTATCTATCGTCTTTTTCACGGTAAAGGGTCGCATTTGAAAACAGAGGTCTCGCATCTTGCTTCCAACTTCCCTTTCAAAAGACCTACAGCGCAAATTTTGGTAATCGATAATGTAAAGGCCAAGCTTCATTCCGGTCAAATTTGACTCAAATGGGACACGCAGAAGCGGAGTTATAGGTCATCACTTCTAAGGCTCGAAACCAATGCGCCCGTTTATTGTGAGAACGACAAAGGCTTACATAAATCTGAAATCATTTCGGACCGTTTACTTCATCTCGTTACGAGGTACCGTCTTACAATTCTAGTAGCATAAATACCAATTATAATGATGATACGGGGCTGTTCTTAACTGACGTCCACCGTAAGGGGAAGATGGGTCAATATCTGTTAACCGAAAGAACAAGGTAAAGTGGTACGGTGTTTAATTCAAAACCATGTGCAGTTTTTGATTCAGCTGGTTTACAAATACACTCGAAGAAATAATGAGCAATCAAAGCACGAGTCACACTGTGCATTTGCTAAAATCATGCATGTATTATAACACTGGCCAAGCACAGTCTAATGAACCGAGCAATGATTCTACAAACGTATGTAATAGGAACTCCATTCGATTGAACTACGAATACTCAAAATTGTTTGGACGCATCAGAGAGCTCCGATCAAATATGCGAAATATTGATAGACCCATGTCAAATTTCCAACAAAAGAAGACCTTTATTCGAGGGGCCAATCACTAGCTGGATTTTTGGAATTGTTGGGAAAGATTGGTGGAATTTTCCATATACAATAAAAATGAAATTCGTTTGGAAATAATGAAAAGGAATAATGGGAAAAATTTTGACTGGTGATTACCCCTCGCCCTTATTCTACATACATCCTCCACTATTAGACAAATTGGTTAAACATTCCTAACATAAACTTCAATTTCGATGACCAGACCATATTCCAATTCAATTTCCTTCCATGATGCCTGTGAATTAGATTTTTGGCTGATATCTTACTGACAAGTCATAAGGCCTTGCCTTGTTAAAATTGCTCAGAGCGATTTCGAAACCACACATCATTTTTATTGCTGATTTACATCGTTTCATATTATTTGAGACTTTGCTTTTTTTAAGCTTCCTCAGTGCAATCCAAAAGAAGCTGAGAGCTTTCGAAAGCTATCAAAAGCACAAACAAAATGCGATGATACGGGTACGGTGTTTTGGCATAACATGGCAGAGTACGCACTTTATAAAGCTTTGATCTAAAGCAGTAGGTCGACCTTTACTTGATTTACTTGCTCTTTTTTTCAGCAGAAAGCTTCTCAAACTCGGATGGCTTTTGTCTATTTGATTGAAATTAACACTGATGGTCGACATTAGAATTCCCATATTTTTCTCTGTGCAAATACTGATTGTCCTCTCAAATGATATTTATATATGAGCTTGATTAGTTGATGACGGATTAAATAGATAGGAATGGTGAAAAGCATAGAATTTTGAAAGTATTTTCCTTACCAATAAGAAAAAAAAGTTGTAAAATTCACTCAAATAAATTTTGTTTACCAATGTTCGTGTGCAATGAGATTTATCAACACGAATTTTATTATTCGCGTGGCAATAGCAAATCAAACACGTCCGACCTAATAATAATAAAAGCCAATAGACTGACAAATCACTCACCTGTTGATCATTTTCGGACAGAATCGTCTCGTAAATTTGAAACAAATTCGCAGTGAATTCGTCTCCTTTGATCGTTGATGCTAGTGTTTCGTACAGAAAGTCGGTGTCGTGCGCTACCCAATGCATTAACTCATTTAGAATTGTTTGCAGTCGTACAGCTTTTTCGAATTCTTGACGTGGAAAGCCGGTCGGTACTAAGGTAAACGGAGCAATCTGGTGGAGGGAAAAGAAATTTTTAGGGCAAAATTCGATGGTTTTATAGAGGAAGGAAGAAGAAACGAAAAATCGTTCCTCAGGACATCAACGAATGTCTTGCACCTACTAGATGCACTGTAAAAGGAGCACTGCGTAGACTGAGTGAAAATTGGTTTTTCAACGAATGGGAAAGCTTGTATCTCAATCCGGAGGCACGAAATACAATCCACCGAGCGAATAATCAAATTGTATCGCAGAAACTAAACAAAATTTGGGAGAATGAAGTAGTGTGAGATTTATCACAGTGAAATTAAAATCTGATTTTAAATCTCATTAAGATCAATGCTCTAATTGCGGAGAGTCATTTTAACTAACAGTGCATCATCAAACGGAACATAAACTTAGCCGACAGCAGACCCATCGAAGTGCATTTTTAAGTGGCAGGCAACTCAAAAGACATCACACATCCCACTTTCATAGATCACCTTTGACCTTTCAGTTAGTCACTTTCCAGCTATTCTTCAACGAAGAAAAATTATTTAAGCCGCTGGCGTAAACAGCCTTCCGAATCGGTGCCATAGCTAGTTCGACGTCACTGGTTCCTTATATCGCATTTTGATTAATCATCGGCTACCAAAATCAATTTACCTAAACTAAAAAAAATGTCTGGCACGCAACGAATTTAACTGCTGGTGTCACATTTTGCTTAGTCATGTATAAGTCGAGGTCGTGTTACACCACAAACAGGTATTAACCTGTTACGGACTGGCTATTCATCTGTTTATCAATAAGAACGAAAAAAAAAATAAATGAAATTGTCCGGCTAATTTAGCATTTGCATGCACGAAGAATTTGCTTTGATTAAACGAAGTAATAGACTGAATCAAAATATTGTTGACATCCTTGCCGCCTGTAACAGATCAATCAATGTTATAAGATGCTATCTAAGGCGGCATGAATATTAGGCTGACTTCGATTATCTTGAACTGATTGACGAAAAGAAGTTTGTCGAAATGCAAAAAAAAAACCTTAATCTTCAATGGTATCTCTCTCTCAAATAGTTTACAAACAACAAACAACCTGCATCACATCCGGATTGAAATTAGCCTTCGCTCGTAGACCAACACCATGCATTAATGCCCAATCTTTGGCCTTTTCCACAACGTCTAGTAGCACTTCCCTTTCAATGGGAAAATTGATGCATGACGCCAAATAAGAATTCGACATTTTCACTTTGTAAATGACTGACACAACAGATTACGTTTCACTTTTGTTTGTTAAATCAAGGAAATGTTTAACTTTTCTGTATGATAAGAATGTTCTTTGGAATGTTTTTTTTTACGATAAAAAATACATATTTTGTCTGGCTCGTCTGACTAGATGACATGAGAATATGACATCTGAATGCGTTCAATTTTGTTTCAAAAAAATGTACACCCGTACGAAGTATCAAATGAAGCTAAGAGGTGCGGTGGGTTTTATGGGTTTGTCGCAGTCATGTTACGCGTAAATGTCAATGAAAGTGTAGGACAGGTATGGCCAATCGGTCGATTTATCTTGAACATGCTCACAATTTATGTCAAAATAATATTGAAATGAGTGCGTTTACAAAACCTTCGTGTCCTCCGGACATAGCTTTTGGCCATACCTGTCCTACACTTTCATTGGTAAATGTGTCTCTATTTTATTCACGCCGCAAGTGTGCCACAAATTCAAAAATGCAAAGTACGTCTAGGATTCCTGACGCAGCGTTAACTCGCCCATTTAATACAAGATTGCGCCGAAATATATTTTTTGGTTCACTTTTTCATCGACTCGTTCTTTAAAAATTCAAATTTTGGGCACACTTACGGCGTCAATTAGTAAATGATCTTTCGAAAAAGCAGTCAGATTTAAGCGGTGTTTTCTACAAATATTTTTAAAACCTAGAAAAATATCTTCTAAGTTTGTGAAAGTTGCTGCCAATGCACAATCTTTAGCAGTGGTGTTGGTTCATAGACCATTTTAAAAATTCATGTACCCCGAATGTATTCAAATGCAAAATGTTGTGTGTACCAACACAAACGTCAGTACCCCGAGAGAGACGTTGCGCTCTTAATTAGATTAGCTTATACACTGTTGCTATCGTCAGATAAACGTCAATAGCAATAGAGTTGCGCTCTTAGGACGGCCCCTCTATAAAATGGTAACTGAGACGATTGACAGCTCTATGGATTGAGTTCACAAAACGTTATGTTAGTTGGCGATAAGAAATAAGAAGGAAAACAATGAACAATAAAAATGATTTTCAAAAGTGAGTTCGATGTAATATAAATGTTAGAGCTAAGGAGTTTCCTAAGTTCTTAGTGTTGCGCTTTAAATTAATAATTTATTCACTGTTTTTAGACGTTAGCACTTTTGGATGTTAAGAAAGGCAATGAAGGTAGAGAGTGTGCAAATTGGGTGAAAAATTATATTTTCTCAACTCGGCTTGCGTCCTTGAGTAACATTTATCTCGGAGAATTTGTGCAGAAAGTTGGAAAAAAAGTTGAATCAACGATTCGTGCGGGTCTCTGATTACATCGTTTACGTTCATTTGACAAACGCACGTTCATTTTCTAGAAATAGTTCATTTTATGACAGCCGGCTATCAGAAAATGATCGACAAACTTATCGACAAAAAAAATGCGTTTCTATAGTTTGCGAAATCATTTTATTTAACTTCTTTACTGTTTGCTCATTGCGTGCACTAAAATCAAGTTAATCGTTTCAAAAATCGCTTATTCCGAACAATTGCATCGAGTCAGTGTTCAATTTAACGAAGTAACATTTGAGTTTCGGCCGCGAAAACAAAATAGGTAAAAACAAAAATGTCTTTCGGCGGGTCATCAAATCCACCATGGCAGAAATATTCAATGGGTAACCAAATACCCAGCTTACAGTCACAAATGGGTCTGCCCAATCCGAATTTGGTGGGATTTCAAGGCAATCAGTCACTTTTCAATCAAAATATGACAATGGGCCATCAACAACACAGCAACATTCAGCCATTGATACCATTGAGTGGTAGCGGAAACTCATTCAATCAGCCGATAAGTTATCCGACCCGAGGAAATATCAATCAAGGTGGGTATCAGCAACAGCAGCAACAACAACAGCCAAACAATCAAAATCAAGGTCAGAAGACGTGCAATAAAACGGGAGTCGTGACAAAGATCCAGAGCGACTACGGGTTCATTGATGAGGAAATTTTCTTCCACAAAAATGTGTGCAAGGGAACGCTTCCGAAAATCGGCGATCGCGTTTATGTCGAAGCAACATTCAGTACAAACTCCGCGTTCAAGTGGAATGCTACTCGAGTTCATCTCGTTGGTGGAACATCTGGTGGCGGAGGTGGAGGTGTTCGCAGTCAACAAACAAGTAACAACCACCAAAATCAAAGAAGTGGATCGCAGTTTGGCGCTGTGCCACCACCAAATAGTTTTGAACGCTCTGGTGGAAGATCTGGCGGGAGACATCAGGCGTCTCCACCACCGCGACGGCTATCACCCGATCGTCATTCAAGACGCGATTCACGACCGAAAGATGTGGAAGATGATGACCGCAAGCGACGGCGCGATGACCGTGATAAGGACAAGGACCGTAACAAGGATAAACGTGATCTTAGTATCGACAAACGAGATCATAGTCCTGCCAGACGAGCGTCACCGAAAAGACGACGAGCCCAAACACGTTACATGGTCCAAGTTCCGAAAGTTACACTGAATTTGTAAGTGCTGCTGAATTTCGCTTTGCCACTGTGACATTCTTTGATTTCTTACTTTGCAGAGTCGAATCGGATGTGTTGGAATTACGTCGCCGCTACACAAATTTGTATGTGCCGTCCGATTTCTTTTTCACCAACATTCGTTGGTCCCAATCATTTCCACCGAATGCCACATTTTCCATTCATAAGCCATGCTCGTTTCACATCAAGCATCGCAGCGTGGAAAATATTGTTGAAAACGAAGGCGTTCTCAATCCACCGGATGTCGATTATCTGTTCTCAGCCAAGGTAATTTAAGTCACTTCACGTTTCATCCAATCCCATTGACTAAATGCAATCAATTTTCCGATGGGTATGAAGGTGATGCTAATGGGAATACCGCCAATGTCTGAGATTTATCGAAAATGTTTTGCAACCGCCGAAGAGAAGGAAAAGGATCGCGACGATGACCGTAATTTCGTTCATCCAACCAGACTCATCACTTTTCTAGTGGGGCTGCGTGGAAAGCATGAACCGTGTTGCATTGGCGGACCATGGAGTAAATCGTTGGACGGTGCTAATCCAGAAAGCGATCCATCAGTTCTGATCAAAACAGCTATACGAACGTGCAAAGCTCTAACTGGCATCGATCTGTCGCCGTGCACACAATGGTGAGATTTGTACACTGAGTTTTTATTTCGAATTGGGGTCTGGAGGTAGCGTCAATGATTGAATGGAATCTTTGGGTGATTATGGATTGGTCATAATTTTCCTGAAGTGGTAGATTAATAATTGTGTTGTGGAACGTAATTCGATTATTGTTGTGGATCGGTTTTTCGGAATCCCGCAGCAGCTTCAGAAAACAAATTTTTTATAATCAAAATGGATTCTGGAAATGACATGAGTACGACTACTGCAGCTACTTAAACTGGTTTCAGGCAAAGATCAATATTTTGGGGCTGTTGAGATATGGAAGTTTGATTTGAGGGGCGGGCGTGGGCAAATTTAATGGAGTCTGAAGTATTGGAAATGATGCTAGGGCCGACTGTAACAAAAATTGCGAAAGCCTGGCACATGCTCTGATATTGGAACATGAAGATTAGGCTAGTTAAGAATGAACTTTAAGAATGATGACCTGATGGGTT
>JANTFA010007675.1:0-16394 GCA_026413405.1 Phytosciara flavipes | reverse complement strand
GCTATCCAGTTTTGCTGGATATTTCAAAGTTAGTTTAGCTACTTAAACTTATAAAGTCTTCTGTTCAATTCATAGTATGGTCTAGCTACCGTAGTAAGGGAATTTTCTATTTTTGTTTATAACATTTACAGTTGAATCGTGAATGGAATTTTTAAATGAGCTTTTTGATAGTGTAACCAATCCAATCCAATTCAAGCGAAAAAAATATAGAAATGAAAGAAAAGCAATAAAGTTTCCCGAACACATGTTTTTGACTCACTTAAACTTTACAGCATTGGAGTCGCAGAGATTACAAACAACTTTGTAGAACATAATTTTTTCCACCTCTCATTGGTGAAGTTGGAAAATCTCATCTTCACCCACCTCGGGCAACGCATTTCTGATTGGTACTCGTGACGTGTTATACATCAAATGGAATGTTGTGGCGAATTGTAGAGCATCAGTTCATTCGACAAAGTCTCAGCGGCCTTGGAGTTTAAGGCTTTATGAGCTGTTTGAGGCTATGTTCGTGGTTCCCTTTACAATTGCGCTACTAGAAATGAGGTCACTCTAAGGTTGCGTAGATACTATGGTTACATAGGTATGTACTAAAGTCAAGTAGGTACTAGAGTTTTAAGTATGTTCTAGGTATCGTGCGAGGCTCCGTCGCAGCTTCTGCTACAGTCCTTTCGGTTTTTTTTATTTAATTCTCGATAATTTTCTTTGTATTTCATAATTCGATGTAATGTGAGAGCGAGTAGCAGAGTCTGTGTTAATACATTATGCCTTTCACAAAGTCATCTAGGATAACCATAGATAAGAAACATTTTTGTCGATTCAAAGAATGATTCTGTCATTAGCCCATTTTATCTACTCGACACGCAATATTCATAAACTTCAGCAACAGTCTAGGTAGCAAACGAAGTTGATTTTTTAACACGTGAGAAAATATATGTTTCATTAAGGCAGCTTTCTGGCAATCTTACAGACTTTGTTTACAAAATTATAGGGATCGAAATCGGACAGTTTGCCTTGAGAATTCCATCATACTGAAACACAGTTTAATTCGGTGTTATGAAATTCTCCAAGGTACACTGTCCAGTTTCTGTGAGGTTGCTACAAAGTTGCCTTGGTCAATGTTCTTGTCAACAAAAATGAAGTGAATGGTGAGGCTTCTGCTTGAAATAAATGAATACTTCGTGTTTGTTGAGATAGATAAAATCTTATTTATGTTACGTTATGAAACAGGCCGTTTTGCGCACACGATTTGTAGCCAAACTCCGCCTTCGGCTCGTGTCGGCAATTTAACATCCGTACCTTGAAAATAGCTGCTCTATGCCAGCTTCATAATGACACTTCCACTAGCTGTTTTATGTTTATTCATTCGCAAAATTACGTAGTAAAAAAAATGGAAAGTGAAAAACCAACACCTAAATGCAGGCGGCAAGTAACGCCTGTCTGGTTTCGTGTAGATGTTTTTGCGATGGTCATGGCCAACGCACCATGCAACAGCGTTGTCTGGATTTCGGATTACACAATCGAACAGTTGTGTAATATAATGTCTCATACGATTGCACTGTTAAAAGTCTGAAAAATTCGTCTCTTCAACCGAAATTTTCGAGATACTTTTATTTACAGCAGTGCTGCACATGGTGGTTTGTCGTTGCAGGTAACGGGCAGAATCAAAGTTGCTTCATGCGGGTAATTTCTTTAAACATTACCCAACTACAGCTGACACTCTCAAAAAATACTGTTTATTAAATCAGTCCAATGGTTTTTAGACACATACGAAGTACGAGAGTTTTATGCTTTCATGTTTACTTTTGTAAAACGTCGAATTCGAATCCCTGAACCTTCTGTGGTGACCCCTAGATGTCAAATCAGCAATTTTATAAATGCTTGTCTGTTTGGGTGTCTTTCATCACGATAACTGAGTGAACCGAATCTGATTTTGATATATTCTCCCCATTCCCCATTCCTAAGAGGTAGTCGCAGATGTTAGGTCAAGTTCGCATTTTTGGACAGCCCATGCTAAACTTGGAGCGCTTCAACCGTTTTGGCGCTTTTTTGAGCACATACAGAAAAAACAGTTGATCTAATTGTAAATAGAACAGCAAATGGTACAAACTGACGATATATCAATCCAGAGGAAAAAAAACTTTGATTGAAATCGGCTCAAGTAGATCATGATTCGTTGGAGTGAGTGCCCTAAGTGCTCCGTGTAAATCGAGTAAATTTCATCCAGTTTTCATAAACTTTTTGGTTTGGAATAATGAAAACAGCGAAGTGGTAGAACTGCTTTCGTTGACCTAAGGAGCCATTTTGGGTTTTAGTATTTTTGCCCAAGTCTCGAGTAAATTTCACCTGATTTTGGTGGATTCTTTTCAGACTTCAATTTTCAAATGTACTCAACACGAAACTTTCAAGATTCTCATAAGCAATTTTAAGAAGGAATGTGTTTAAATGGAATGATTGACAGATGTAGTGCTACAGAATAGTTTTAAGGATGTACCTTTCAATGAAAGGCTTTCATGGTCAACTACCTAAATGCCATACCCTATTCGTGCGGGTCCTCCTTATGTTTTCTGCTGTATTCAATTTGACATATTCACTATGAAAACTGTCCCGTTGCTTGATGTGTTTTTTATTCAAATTACACATTTGATTTGAAATGAAGTTACGGAAGAACTTTGGGTGGCTCTCGTTTTTTCCTTTCAAGAATCAGTACCGATTCTTTGGATGACAATTTTCTTTGTTTTTTATTTACTCAAGCTATCAGATTGAATGTCGCTTCAGAGTTAGTTCTAATCTTTAACTGGAATCAGTTGGAATTGTAACTGAATGAAATAAAGGTGGATTAGTATAATACGGACGGGCGAGCCAAAAACAAAGCTCACCTTTTGCGGGTATATGAAAGTCAAGTAAAGTAAAACAAAATTCAATCATCCGTTAATACCTTCGTTCTATATTTACGTTGAGTATATGTGGAAATGTTGTTTGTCTACGATACTGATGTGTTCTCCGATTGGTGCTTATGGTCCGTTAATATTGTATACACATTCCATGAAGGAAAAACAAATCCAATCTTCATATAGACTCTTGAATGTCTATGTCAAACATTTTCACTTGGCAGAACATTTTCTTTTCCATACACAAAAAAAGGGGGGTGGATATCAAGTCACTCGTATTCATTTACAAATTTCACGAATTGTAATTCATTTACTTTCTAGGTACAACACATAAATGAACTCCGCACACAACGAGAAAGCGTTTGCCGGAAAAATTGGAATTATTTATTTCGGAAAGAGATTCTCATTTATTAAATGTCGCATATTCCGATGGCTTTTACATCAAAGGAAAAATATTAATTTCACTAAAAAATGTAAGAAAATTTTTTTTTATTCAAACGAACGATATGACTGAACCAAAAAAAACACTGTGCAGGGAAACCGTATTCCCGTTCCTTAACTGTGTAGGAAATCTACGAAAAATCATGTAATGGGATAGCAAAGCAAAATCACTCAACCGCACGCTTACGATAATAATTGTTATTTATAGTGTCTCACAGTCTACATTGTTGTTTTCCTCTTCTCATCTACTTCGAACCGAACTTCCTTGCAAACAGGAATCTACTCTGCATATAAACCCAAACTCTGTGTAAATGCCGACGAATATAAATGCTTTTCGGCGAAAATCCCTTTTTCGTTCTACACCACAACACGCAATATGTACGTTTTAGTAGACATGGAACCCGTGAACAACAGACGACCCAGCTCGTAATTGATGTGTTTATGTGACAACGATCGCATTCAAACTGAATTTGAAAATAAGGAAAATGCTGAAGGGAAAGCTTTTTCTTTGCTCTGAAATAGAAAAAAGTATGTGGGCAAAAAGCGGTTGTGTGACTGGTTGGTGCAGAGAGTATATTCGGGTAAATGCGTGTATGATGATGGTATATACGAACATATAGCCACGCTTGTTTTCGACACAAAAATATGCTCTCCATTCGTTGAACGGGAACATGTTGACTGGCGGGATGCACTTCATGCTTCATATGATTGTTATCATTGGGAGAGCTTCTGCAATCCTAATATTTTCGTTTTGAGGAAATTTGAGTAAAACATTTTAGTTTAGTATTGCGGGTGTAGATGTCTTTAAGAAGGGGAGGGGGTGGTTGGTTTGAATGTGTACGCCAAAAAATTTTTTTTTGTTATGTTAACGAAAGATGTTTTTTTTCGATTAATAAGTTTATTTTCAATAAAGTTTCAAGTATTTCGATTTAGATTCCTACACCCACTTTGAGTGCTCTGAGATTGAGAGTGTATAATTATGTCATCTCATCCATCGCAGACAATATACCATCTAAGTCGGTGGATATGAACTTTTCACTTACCCAGGCAGTTACCAAAGTAGCTATTTTTATTATAAGAAAGTAGTTAATGTAGTTTCGTCACTAGATATGAGATTGCAGATACGAGCGAAGCGAGCTCGATAATGGATCGTATGCGCAAAACTCCCATTTACTTAGGGCTGGGTCTGAATCTCCGAAAATCTGCGCTGCTTTCGGCTTTGGGCAATACGTCGGCTGTTTCTCGTCCAAATCTCACAGATCGAAATTCTATTAAATTGCCGATGACCTCGGCAAACTTTTTTTCAGAAGATCTCTCACGAAAATATTTTGCTTGAGAGAAATACTTTTGTGTTCTGAGAGAGCAGTTTTGCTGAGATCATGCCAATACGCTAGTCTAAGAGCGTAACTTGGACCATTTAAAATTTCGTTCTCGTGGTACTGACAGGAGTATTCACATATTTTGTTGCAACGACTAACACTTACAGCTTTAAATGAGTCATCACTAATCCTATGAGTCATAAATTCATGTTGGACATACATCTCCTATCAATAAGAACGACAGAAAGTAAATGACATTCTGTGGATAATTCGGTCTTATATAGACGAATGTATGCTCAAACAATTGAAGTAAAAGATTGTTAATAACAAATTGGCCCGATGTGGACGATGAAACTAACTTTACCGGTCTATTGTCAAAAATAGATATGTTTATTAGAGTTGGGCGCCAGTCTATATTTTTCAAAGGCGGTTGCACATTTTTTTTAAAGTGTCGGCGGCGGCTTGAATTGTCTGAGCCAATTTTCCAAAATTATGCGACGGCGTACGTCAAAATAATTATCGACGGCGCATTCGGCGCAAAAACAGCCCTCAACGGAAATTTGTTGTTGGTGGTTTGTCAACTTTATTCGGCCTCCTGACCATGTTATAAGGGATCAAGTAAAACAGCGTCTAGTCAATTAATTGCCCCTCCTCCAGCGAAACAACAAATCAGATAATTATAGTTTCAATTTAGCTTAACTCTCGTTGGGACTGCCTCAAGTTGGCACAGAGTGGCTTTCCGAGGCTAACCGAAAGACTACTGTTTCGTCAAACGAGGATCCTTAAATCATCTTTTTTACACTTCAGTCAATGGAAAAAAGATGGAAAGATCGTATCTCGTCTGTGCCATTGAGACTAAACTAAACGGCCTAGATACGAGATCTTTATACAAGCAAACCTAATATTACATGTACTCGAAGTCGAATACAGCCTTGGTATTCCATACTACGTTAGTGTTTCTTATCAATCGAATAAAATTTAAGAGTGAATTTGCGAAAACTTCGAACCGTTCGTACGAAAGAGGAATCGGGGATTTTTGGTCCAGTGGCAGTGATAGAATCCAGGGGCTCCAAAACAGAAGAAATTTTTTCTTCAAACGTTTTCGTTTTCGTTAAATAGATTTTCGTCGTGAATAAGTTCTACTCGTAAATTGTCACTATATTTCTCTATTTTTTTGTCAAAATAATCAAAATCGTTTGCTGTTGCTTGTAGCTGTTGTGTTTGATAGAAAAGTAGTCTTTTGTTCTTTTGTTTATGAACATGCGGTTTTCGTGTTAACTTTTGTGGATTTCTCTGATTTCTAACCTGATAACTCATTAATGCCAAGACCCAATTGTAAGTCGTGCCAGAAGTGCACGAAAAAGATAAGTTCTAGTTGACCTATATCAGGAAATATCAAAGCTCTATAGTCGAGCTATAGTCGAACAGAATCAGTATAGCCAGCTGGTTTTTTTCACAGTGTCTGTTCCTGTAACACCGAACTCATAGCTATTTTGATGGTCAACGAATGAACTATATTCCAGCTCAAAAAAAAACGTTGCGATTTTCACTCCAAATAGTAGACGTAGAACTTTTGATTCTTAAATTGAATCTCCATACATTCTTTGCATCGAGCAAAACGATGGACATCAACATTTCGACAAGATATTTTTGATTGATGTAGAACCTTATTCCAGACAGCAATTTGTTCCTGGATATACCTCTAAATTCTTCTTGACCTTTGATGTTCAGCAAACATATTTATTGGCTCACGAACACTAGTCCGGCACAAGGCTGTATACTATGATGTAGGTAGCGTTTGCTTTGACAACATTTAAATTAATTTATTCAATCAACGACGAGTTTTTTTTTCAATCAGTCGTTTCAGAAAGTGATTTTTCATTTGTTAGTATAATCACACGTGGCTGAAAATTTCCATGAACTTTGCACGAATCTATGCTTTGACAATTTACTAACACCGCGAACAGTGAAATTATTCGTTTTGAAACAGTTAACTGGCATAAATAAATAGTCAACGATCGAAGCATCAACTTCCTCATTTCGGTTCATTTTGTCGTCAGTTGCGTGTCAGACTTAGAGCTGAGCGAAATGGGGTTCGTTCAAGTTATGAAATTACTGTTCATCATATCAATAATATCATTGGTATCAACTATTCGAACTGATGCGGGAAAGGTAAAGTAAATTTGTTTTTAAAAATTTAACTTGTGGCAGTGTTTTGTTTCTTAAGAACTCAATAGCGTAGTTAACTCGTCTGCTTTCCACTAAACGATTGAAGTTGTCAGTGCGAGAGTTCGATTCCCAACTGTGGCAGAAAAAAAACCGATTGTCAGACGAGTAAACAAAACACAGCTAATTGAATTGGATTGTGGAAGTTGGGAAGCGCGATGGCACTCTATTCCTACTAGTTTCGCTCCTATGTACCTAGCTGGCACTCAACGTCGAAGTAACTTAGATTTGTCGCGTAGCTTTTAGATTAGATTTACCTGTTTGAGGTGGCTATTGCTAGCCATAGAACACAGGTCATTACGACCCTTTGTTCTTCCCTCAGTCATCATCAAATCTGTTCACCCTACACTCTACAAAATCGCGAAGCTTACCACTGGCACAGTTAAAAATTTCAGTACTGAAAGGATCTTTAGAAGTAGAGCCACAATCAGTGAAACAAGTAAATATTGATTCAGGTTTCAATCATGTGCGTTCGTTAGTATAGCGCCCGTGACGCAATTCTTATTTCAAATTTTGTATGAAAAGAATGACAGAGCTGAAGACTTTTTTCTTTTCTTGAGTTTCTTGTCTGTTTTAAATTTCTTATTAATGTAACTTTCTAGTCTCTGCAAGTCTGTGCAAGAAATGTCAACGAAACAATTTCCAAAAAAAAAATGGAACTTGAAATCTGTTGAAAAAATTTGGTAATGATGAATTATGGTCACAGTTTACGACGAACTAATGGCTGAAACCTACTAAGAACCTGTTTTAATAGAATTCCTGAATAGTCTGAATCAGTCAAATACCCTTACAAAGGGAAGTTTGAAGCACTAAAAGTTCACAAATCGTTCATTTAATTATGTTAATTCCTCCTAACACAAAATAGTATGCAAAAGAAACGACTAAAATAAAAATTTGCTGTCGTCCACTTTCAGGTTCAGACAACGAACAAATCAACGTCTGACCCGGTTGAAGTAGAAACCCTTGACGTTCTTATTGTTGGAGCCGGCTTTGGTGGAGTACATTTGCTCAACAGACTACGCAAATTGAATTTCAATGTGAAAATATGTGTGTTTCCAGGTCAAGCTGAACTTGAACGATATTTCAAATACGTCGATACCAAACTCGACTTGAGCAAGGACATACACTTCGAAACTAGAGTAACGTCTGCAGAATTTGACGGTTCAATTAATCAGTGGCTCGTCAAAGTGAATAACAGCGACGAAGTATCGATCAAAGCTAGATTTTTGTTGCTATGTGTTGGCTTTTCCGAACTTCGATACATACCGCCGTTTAAAGGGGCAAACAAGTTCAAGCGGATCTCGGTTCATACGAGTTTTTGGCCGAAAACTGGAATTGATGTTACTGGAAAACGTGTAGCGGTCATAGGTACAGGACCAAGTGGCGTTCAAATCATCCAAGAAATTGCGTCACAAGTCGACCATCTTACTGTTTATCAACGCACTCCCAATTTTGCTTTGCCAATGCAACAATCTTCACTCAAAGATCAAAGACGATGGACGTTCCCAACAAACGACCCAATTCGAAGAGGTTTTAATAAAACGCGCTCCACATTTTCTGGTGCTGATTTTGATTTTCTCCCCTTAAAATTCGGTGATGCCACGGCAGAGGAAAGGGAATCAGTTTTCGAGAATTCGTACAACACTGGCGGACTTCGCTTTTGGATAGGCACTTATCCCGAACTTTTAGTAAATCAAGAGGCAAATGATGCTGCTTACCAATTTTGGCGTAAGAAAACATGTTCTCGTATAAATGATCCAGTTAAGCAAGAGTTACTAGCTCCAAATGTGCCACCGCATCCATTCGGAACGAAACGTCCATCATTGGAACAACATTACTACGAAGTCTACAACCAACACAATGTCGACATAATCAACGCTCGTCAGTCTCCGATTCTTGAGTTAACTGAAAATGGAATTAAAACCGAGAAAGAGGGAGCTGTGGATGTGGATATCATTGTCTTCGCTACCGGATTTGACACTCAAACCGGTGGAATTCTCAATATTGCCATTAAAAATGATCGCAACGAAACTCTTCAAGAGAAATGGAAAAATGGAGTGCTGACGAATTTTGGTTTATCGAGTGCCGGTTATCCCAATATGTTTTTCACTTACGATCCTCAAGCTCCTGCAGCCTTATCCAATGGGCCAATATGTAACGAAATCCAGGGTGACTGGATTGTTAATGTATTGACTAAGATGAGAGTTGAAAACAAAACGAAGATCGCGTCAACGGACGAAGCAGAACTGAAATGGAAAGAAACCATAAACAGCATTTGGAATCAGACCCTATTCCCCCTGGCTGATTCATGGTATCAAGGTGCTAACATTCCTGGTACACCGCGACAGACTCTGAATTTTGCGGGAGGTCTTCCAGCATATAGCAAAACTTTAACAGAAAGTGCTAACAATGACTACGAAGGGTTTGTGTTGTCTTAGATCTTTCATAGTTGAGATATAACTCCTTTTCTATCAATAATATTTCAATATCTGATAAAACTGATCGATGGCTAAAGTTAATGATGATGCAAAAGAAAGCATGGCATTCGCAGTCCATTGGTTCCTCTTGTGAATGTATGTGTCTTGTTTTTGTCGTAACGTCTAAAAGCCAGTGCTCTATATCAATGTCAAAATAATTACTTCGAGCTCTTTGTGATAGATCAATGCAGTGAAGGTGAAAGCGTGACGCTTTCCTAATGGATAAAATATTAAGAGGAAAATAACCAAAAGAAACTCCAGAATTTAATCGCCATACAAACTACAAAATTGATACCCATCCCTGCATATACTATCGTCTTAGAAACAACGTTTTACGCATGTACTATTGGTCAACATTTTCATTAATTTAACGCAATCGATCTGTTGCTGAAAATAATGAATAGTTCGACGTTTTTCGTCACAGTAACTAAAATCGAAAAGTTCGATTGTGATTTTGCATCATTTCAGTTTTTAAGCACAAAAACGTCGTTTGTTACTTGCGATGGAAGTGGAATTTTTCATCACTCGTAACAGAATGTACTACTTTGCGACACTTGAAGTGAACACACGCAATTCTAGTATATTCATAGGCAACAATTGCTACTACAACTTTTTAAATGAGTCATTAAACTTTGATTGAGTCATCACTTATTCTATGACTCATAAATTCATGCTTGGACATGGATTAGTCAAAATTTTCAAAATCTGCGTGGAAACGAGATTATCGATAAATCATTCAAAAAACTAGTTATGATTCACTCTAATTTATAAGAAAAATAAAAGTGCAAATGCAATTATTCTAACAAATATTTGCAAATCAGTTGAACATTCCGTGTTTGCGTTTTGACAAATTTATTTCTCTTGTTTTGTTTCAACTATATTTGATTTTAGTTTTGAGTTGTGTAGTACCAACGAATATCCAAATTAAATCTGTTGCGGACATCTGTTATCATTAGGAACGACAAAAACTAAATGAGATTCTCCTCACAATGCGGTCTTATATAGCCGAATGTATGCTCAAACAATTGAAGTACAAGATTTAAAACTAAATCTCTGAAGTGCTCGTAACAGGTCAGGTATTTTTTTCATAGTAAACGAAATAAAAACAATTATTTTGTCTCTTCGAAATCACAACCAAGGCTATATACTGGTGGAGGTCACTTCGATACAGGTACTCGGGTTACACCTCACAGCTGACGATAGTATGACGGATTGCAAACAAAAACTCACCTACTCTGATGACTATCGTCGCCGTGATGATGTGGTGAATATTTTTGTGAGTAAAATCATCAAATGTGGTGTGTTCCCGAGCACCTTATAAAATGGCGATCGAGGTCACCTCCACCAACTCTATTTTCTCTTTTATATGTCATTATAACGCGTTCAATGCCACAGAAGAAACAAAAATTGAGTTCTTATTGTTTTGATGTGGTTTACTATGCAAAAAGTGTATGTTGGTGTTGATGGGCCAGCTGGTAAGCGAACAATCGGCACAAGCTTATGATTTGGTGACTGTAACACATTTCTTTCGAGAAATCCCTATTGGATTTCAAATTAAATGATCCTATAGGTTAGAATTTATTTCGGACTTAGTCCATTTTTGAAAATATTCGATTTTTGCATTAAATTCGTATTCGTTTTGTATTGAATATCGTCTAGGAGTTTATTAAATTTATTATGGGACATGTGGAACGCACTGGACTACCACCAAAATGGCTCGGGTTCGATTCCCGGTGCAGACATTGCTGCAAACTTTTCTCTGAAAAAATACAACATCCTTAAGGTCACCGTAGCTTCATAAATTGGATAGTTAATGTGGAGCAACGAAAATGTATCAGGAAAAAGTGCATATGTGACGTCACAAGCATTTGTTGATTCTAATATACACAAAAATGGCCAACGACGACTTGCCCGAATATCAAGCAAAGAAGTCGATGGGGAAAGTCGTAGGTGCTACTCACTTTAGTCAACCATAGATGGCTCTGTGATGAAGATACATCACTTTTAAAAAACTATGGCAGTGTGAATGATGATGTCCACTGAAATGATCACACGAAATAAACAACATAATCAGACTAGGCTAGTCAGATCTGTTACATAGTAACATCCCGGCTATAATCAAGTTTCTCTCAATGAGGAATAAAACAACAAGCACAGGGAATGTCACTATTAACCAAAGCATCGTTTCTATCCCAAGACTTTGCAAACATGTCTGCTCAGAGATATAGTTTTACATAACATTTGTCGCATGTTTTCGGTGATCTCTCATCTGTTGTCGAAAGCGAGATAAAATAAATTATGAGCTTTGGCTACTACAGCCTTATAAAGCAGAATTTCTGTTAATTCTAAAGAAGTAGAAGATGTCGTTTCAATCTGATCAAATCAATAGAAGTAATAGATCCATTCAATCAACTATTGATAAGCTTTCCTTTTGCGAAATGTACATTGTATCGTTAAGTGCGCAATAACTTCAAAATATAATCAAAAGCCGATACCTATGTACTTCAAACTTCGTATCTTTTTGCGTTTTGTCCAGATTGTCCACCCCAACGTTATTAGATTTTATTAGATAAAAAGTATGAAGCACTCAACGATTTTTAAATGCTCTATTAATAATAGCATAAAAGGGAACTGGACGGACATCATACTGCGGACTAGAATATAGCCATAAAACTAAATCAAACACGCATTTCCTGATTGCGTTACGGCTGATGGTGGAAAAAACTGTTATTCTTTTTTTTGGCTATAATCAAATGTCCATTCAAATGTATGAATAATTGCTTCTGGCTGAGCTATTTGACCGATGTGATAGTTATTTAATTATTTCGTATTATTTTGAAACTCTTGTACAACAAATGTGGGTCGTTAAAAAACGGTATGTTATGTGTATTTGATTGATAATGTCCTGTAATTATGAATTCGTTCTTTAAGCTGGTAAAATGTAATTTTGGGCGTTTTGATAGGTTTTGATGTCTACAATAGAAATGTTTCATGTACATGAAAAAAGCTGTAATTCAGTGACTCAGAATTGTTTCCTTAAATTTTTAGACTCGTACGAAGTACGAGAGTCCCATGCCTTTACTCTTACGTTTGTAACACGTCGATTTCGAATCCAAGAGTAAGGGAAACCTTCTGCGGTCACCCCTAGATGCCAGATTAGCATTCAAAAAAAGTCCGTCGGTCTGTTTGCCTGTCTGTTCGTCATCTCGATAATTTGAGTAAAACTAAACCAATCTTGATGTGACTTTTTTTCATCGATTTTTTATCGAAAAACCCAGGCTAAGTTCTAAGATGGGCAAAATCGAGGTCTGGTCGGGGTTTATCGCACATATTACAGTCGGTATTGTTCATAGATGGTGCAAATGAAAGGCATTGATTACACCAATCTAGGAAAAAAAAAGTTTGTCAAAATCAGATATTGGGCTCGGGAGTTAGAGCCCATAGAGTGAGCCTAAGTTGAGCTACTCGGCCGTACAGTGAAGGTAGAGTTTTTTGTCGATTTTTCAAGTAAATTTCATCCGATTTTCATGATCTTTTTTTGTTTGAAAGGTAAGTAAAACTGTTTTTGTAAGGAAATGGCCGCCAGTCGTCATCTTAAATTTTAGAGTTTTTTGTCTATATCTCAGGTAAATGTCACATGGCTTTGATGAATTGTTTATAGAGTTCAGTTTATAAATGAGACTTCGGGCGGGGCGTTCGAAATTGCTGTAATCAATTTTAACACGGGGTGAGTTTAAATAAAATGATTTAAGCATCAGAGCAGTTCTATAGACGAACTATATGCCGTGCTTTACTCGTACGGGTCCCCTTATGTTTTTTTTATAGAAATCGATCCATAAAGCTTCCAGAGATTACTATCGAGTTTCGTCGACCGTTGGGTTTGAACTGTAGTAAGAGACTAGAACTGGAATTTCATTTTAACAACAGACAGTTGGGTTTTGTTCAGTATAGAAATTTTAAGCATTAGCTTTATCGTTTTAGATTTGACTCGCCATCACTCGTAAAATGGAGACGGACAATCTTCACATTCCCTTTAAAAATGAATTTACGACATTTTGAACCAGCTTGTATGAAGTTAAAATTTGTGGTCCGATGAAACCGCAATGACGTTTTAAGAAACTCGAGGCCAAAAATGAACTATTTTTTCGATAGTTCTGGCATCCTTCGAAACGGACGATTCTTACGTTTCCGACAGTACCATTAGGATTCCTTCAACGGACGTTTCCAAGGATTTGAGAAAGAATTTTTTTAAATATCATTCTATCACGTCCCTCGGCGAGATTTGGCAGCTCCCTCATCTCAACTTTAGACTTAAGTCAATACTTCACCTTTGCAACGATACCATACATGCCGTGCTTAATCCGCAAGAAGAGCTTTTAATTGTAGAGTTTCTACACCGATGTCGCTCTGCTCTCAATTCTAGGATCGAATATAAAGAATATTGATCTTCTTCGAAGGAGGAATGGAAATATTCCCTTTCCTTTACAATAACAGTTCGTTTAGCAACAAGTTTTACAATTTAGCATCAATTTGCACAAAGCACTTGTGTCAACGAATTTATTCAGGCAAAACAGAATCACATTTTTTGCTTTCATTATACAACGAATGAAACACCAGAGTAAGTAATTCCTATCCGATTCCAGGTAAACCACAAATTGGTGTAAGTGATGGTCAATTTGGCAACCAACCAACTGAATAAAATAAAAGCACAGTGGAAATAGGTAGAGTACGTGTAATGTTATGCATAAAGTTTATTAACTGCAATTTCATTGGATTTTAAAAGGGAAATTTAACGGAAGCATTAGGCATGTATTCAGTAGACTCGGAATATCCCATTTCCCCATAAGAAAACACAATGTGGGTACACGAAACGAAAAAATTAACTTGCCATACCATTTCTGAAAACGTAAACAAAATGACAGTTCAAATGGGAAAAGTTCTATTTTCTCTCAACGTGACAGAAAGTGTTGCACTTTTTTCACTTCAAAAAATGCGCAAGTGAAACTTTAAAATGGTAAATTTTAATGGAAATCGCCAAAAGTCACACATCCATTCACTTCAAAACCATTTTGATGGTGTCTACCTCCCATTTACACGGATATATTCAGGTGGGGTAGAACATTGAGAACATTTAAAAGTATCTGGAAAATGCCTTCAAAATTGTCATTCGACCAATCGTCAAGAAATAGTTATTTACGTGTCTGTTGTGCACGGTAGATTTCAGGCAACTTGCTAAGTTATTGGAATATACGAAGTGAGAGCGACAAGCGAACATGTCTACAACACTACTACTAATAGTACTCAGTAAGTTTTCATCCTTGCGACGAGAGTCTCCTTATTTTCTCCTCCTCCCTAATCAGATGCAGTGAGTATATGGCAGTATGATGACGTTTCGTCTGATGACAATTCAGGTGAGAAAATAGAAGTTTTCCCACCCAAATTGTCATTTTCTTTTCGTTTTGAAAAATGGTGTAAAAAGTTGATGTGTTTGTATGGTGAATAAAAACAGTGACACATGTAACATGAAGATCAAAAACGTTTTGTTTTTATCTGGGAGATAATAGGAGACTCCAACTTGCGCCCAAATGAAGTGAAAGATTTTACAGATAAAATGTTTTAACTCGAATAAAGTAAGTGAATCTGTGAAAAGCCAACTGCTCAATAAATGCCTAAAGTCGAAAAACAAAACCCTGTCACTAGTCTCGTTATCCTTAGTGGGTAAATTACAGCTTTAATCAAATATAACTTTTTTGTCACACGAACATTCCACAATCATTTCATAAAGCACCTGGCTATACCGTTTGTTTCTATATATAAAAAGCATCCACCTTAAAGCCATATTATTGCTACATTAAGGTTACAAACGACATCAATAAATTGGAAAATGTCACCGAACGGCAGCATTATATTCTCTATGTACAGAAGAAATGCGGTAGGAAATGAAACATTTTCTCATTTTCCATTTGATCGGATATGTAATATCGCTTTCCATTTGCATGTACACTAAACTTGAATAAATATTCTTACGGCATTTTGTGCATCACATCATCGTACTGTGTTATATATATTAACGTTCCTTGTGATACTTAGATCGATTATGAATTTGCATATAAATTTCCACAATAGCATAAATTAACATTTTCATGCTGTGTATGGATGTAAGTTGCCATTGATGTATTACTTTAACCAGACTTAGTCCCGTAAGCCGAGTACGAAGATTAAAATTTAATTTAGTTTGACTGTAAATCTCTCAGATCGAAACGGTGGTCAATCCCTTCGCTATTGATTTAGCAAAGTGGCACGTATCGGTTGGGTCGTTGCGGGTTTGATACTGAGCATCTTTGCTTTTCGTATATGTGTAGTCAGTCCTTGGAAAATACAGAAGAATTTCGGTTTTTCTATGTTAGAACCAAACACCTCTATCTATGGATGATTTAGATAGATATATGATTCACAGTCGCTGTCATCACAATAAAATCAGTTCAAGAAGTATGTACCTACTTTTATGAGTCAATAAAGTGTCTACTTAGGAAGCGGGGGTAACGACACACTATTGTCTCAAGAAAAATCCATATTTGTTGATTTTAATCTAATGACGGCGCTGAAAAAAGTGTGTGTTATTTGTGTGCCCGCTCTGATGGTGTAGAGAGCTAGCGCGTTTGATTCACAACGCAACGATCCACCGTCAGACATATTTTTACATTTCAAAATTTCAACTAGTTTTCGAATTGCTTCATCTTAAGTATCGCTCTTTAATTTGTGTACCAGCTTTCATATCTGTTTATTGATTAGAATGGAAACATCGAATTCGGTTCAACTATAAGTAAGTTCTCTATAAATAAACTGTTTGCAGACTTCATGGAAGTCGCAATCGATTCTAACACCGCATATCCTAAGCATATCAGTTCTTTTGGAAGTAACGCACGGCTTTTTTTAATGATTTCTTATTGAAACAAACTTTACTGAATAAAAAAATGCTTCGGCAAGCTATGATTGATCAGTTTTTCCCAATTTACCACATGAAAATGATGAGATGGAAAAAA
>JANTFA010007564.1:0-16397 GCA_026413405.1 Phytosciara flavipes | reverse complement strand
GGACAGATTCACTTTAATTAAAATGGTCGAGGTACAATTCTAATGTTCTCTTCAATTTCAAGTTTTTTTTTTAAATATTGCGCCTTCCGAAGTAACTCTCTATTTTTTGTGAATCAATCGACAATGTGATGATCGCAATAAACGAGCGACTCGGTATAGCATTCTTTTATCTAACTAAATTTATGTTTTAACAAATGAAGTAAAAGACCTCGATTAGAGGCAATACCCCAAACAAACGAAGTGACAGAGTTGTCGAACTAGTCTGCCAATTTTAATTTTCTTAAAATTTATTTGTTTTCATCATTTTACATGGTTTCTTAAAACATTTTTAATTCCTCAATTTATGCAAAACCGAGGGATCGAAAAGACTCAGTCTATAATATCGAAGTTCATGAATATTTTGAAATATGTAGCATCTGTACGACATTATCACGCACCTGCCATTATTCACGCTATTTATCATCAGATTCTCAACCTATTATTCCAAAGTGTCTAGTCTAGCTAATCCGTCTAAGTCTATTAATATCTTTCCCATTCAGTGTGTGTACATCAAACTGTTTTTATTGAGTGTCAACTGAACCATACATTTACGTCATCATTATGGAAGAAGCAACTGTTTATGCTACACAAATAGAAAAGTGATAGTTATCCCAGTAAGCAACGACCTTGATTTGATTTGAATCATTGCGTGTAACAGAGACTCAACATACCTTTCACGGACGGCAATACATCTGTTATCGATGACAACGACAAAAAATAAATTGAAATGACCGGCCAAGTCGCTATTATATAGCCAAATTCATGCTTGAAAAATCGAAGTAATAGATTTGTTGTCAATATTTCAAAAACGCTATGATCAAACGAAGTAATAGATTTGATTGAAAAACTGTCGGTAGCTTGCTGACTTTGATTCAAAATCGTTATCTCTATTAGCTGAGATCAAAACTAATTCTCTTGAACTATCAAACATTGACAAAGTGATGAATCTAGAGCATCGCAGAAGGATATGTCTGTGTTTTTCTAATCATTCACGGGCCTACTAAGTGCAAACGAATCGAATTTATTTTTCACGTTGACTTGGAACTAATAATGAACGTTCGATGTTCGTCAGTTTCCTCTTCACAGCTTAAGCAACAACAAAAACAATTTTTCCATTCAAATAAATCCCTAACTGAATTACAATTTCAAAGTTACAAACGGGAAAGTATGTTCCAAGGTATAAATATACGTACGTTGTTGTGTGACAGTGTTCGTTCCATGTAATCCATATCGTATCGAAAAACATAAATCATTTCAGACCCACAGAAAAAAAATCAAACAAAAACTTTTAATCACTTCAAAACAACGCGTACAGCTTTAACGCTCATACAACCCATTCGTAGCATGGGAGCACGGTGATGGTTATTTTGTATAAAATTTTTGGGTGAAAACAAGTTCACAACACTCTCATAGAAGAATAACATCCCCTTTAAGCATAATCATGTTAAGCTTGCCGTAGAAGTTGGCATTTTAGTCTTGGATGTTGGAACACTTAAAACACATTCGTTCAAGCTTCATTTAATTTAAAATCCTTTTTATCACTATGCTTTATGGTTCAAACAAATATTTTCCCGGAAAAATATTCCGCACAATTTAATATTCAATCCAATATCCATGTTTGTGTGTTTGAAGTTTAAATTTAATTTATTTTTTCTTCCCTTTTTTCCCTCTGAATGTAGTGCAAATAAATTGTTTCACATTTACATTGTGTGTGTGTGTTTGTCCTTTTTTGTTCAATTTTTAAATCACTTCGTTCACATTTACATTAACATTACATTATCGGAATGGAAACAGTTCGTTGTAGGGATCGAGAGATAGTCCGATTCGGGAGGGAACACAGCAGAAAAATAAAAAAACGGAAATAACGACAAAACCAAATCAAATGGAATCGTAGGGTATAACTTCCTGCCGAGTCATCGAAATCATTCTGTACAGTGACAATGCTGTGCAAACATTTTCACTGCGGAAAATTCGCTTTCTTCTTCTATTTCCCTTTTCCATACACAACTTCACATCACTTCTGAACTCCTGTCTGTTCTGTTGTGGTTTCCAATTTCAACAATAATTTCAAGACTTAAATTGACACTCTATCGAATATGCCTCAGGAAAGTGAATGTTGTGAATTGAAATGCAATACGTCTAACCACCGGCAATGTTAGCTTAGTACTAAAGTTGAACTTTTATTTCATCTATCTGGTCTCCGGCAAGCAATTGAACATCTTTGGATTGTTGAACGTGTGCGCGCAGGTTCGTAAAATTCAGTGGTTTTTTTTTGTTTAACTTTTACAACGTCTCTTTTTCCCTACATTAAGGATTTCAGGATTATGCGTTGTGTTTTGGAAACAAAAAGTCCTAGCCGTTGAAAGTGCATGATACAACACAGTCGACTTTTGTGTGTATACGATAGGTATTTTCATTAGAGATATATGGCAAAGTGAATTGTGTTATTGGGACATTTTCCATTCTCCTCAGTGTTATTTGAAGAATAGAAACTTTTGGTCGGAATAACACCAACAAAGCGCATGTCCATGTCCCAACTGAATATGTGGGCAAACTATGTCGTTGCGAGTAGACTGTGAGCTGGAGAAACATAGAATCACTCTCAAACTTTCCCCTTAAAATTGAGAGTAGAATAAAACTCCTCACATTTCGAAATTCGAAAATGGTTGGCAGAGAGTCGCTCACTCCCTCCCCTGGCACAAACACAGAACTGTCCAAACGGATGGATGGGTATCACTGGAATTCCGTTCCAACAATACCAAAAATAAAGTTCTCATGGCACACACAAAGAGTATGTTTGCCGATGTCTGTTTATGATTTTTTTTGCGCTTCCTCTTTCTTCACTCCTTTTGCCCTCCCATCAATCCAATGTTCGTGTTATATCATCACGTACAGTTTTTGTTCAAAATTCTTGTGTAACCTATTTGAACCCATCATTATTTATTGTTCAGACAAATAATTATTGCGTTGCGATAGATAATGTTGTGATGTGAACAAATTGATTATATGAAAAATATGTAAGTTCATAGCTATGTGTGTCGGGCTATGTGTATTTTTTGCCAATGTCATGCTTTATTTATGATTTTTATTTTTCAGTTTTTTTTCTTCGGGAAACACAATAGCAGCACGAGTGAAATAGTTCAACAAATTGGAATGGAAATCACTGGGGTTATTGATAGAATCATTGATTTAGTGTTGCAGGGGTGTACGTTAACAAGGACATTGATGATTGTATCAAGTAGTTGACTGGCGGCAAGCATATCAACAGTATTTTCATCGGGTCTATTACTTCTTTTCGTCAAATTCTAATTCCAAATCTTGTACTTCAATTCTTTGAACATACATTTGCTATATAAGGGCCGAATTAGACGTAGATTTTCATTTATTTTTCGTCTATCGATAACAGATGTAACAAATTAACGAAGTTGGTTGCATAGTGCAGCAGCTGAGCGAAGGTGAGCTGAGCCCACCCTGGAAAGTCTGGGGCTCAGAAAATTTCAGTTAAGAGAAATTATTTTTCAAGAACGATTTCTAAGCTTTCAAGCAGCACCTTTGTTCAAAACCTTATTATTTTTTCAGTAACCAAGATTGATCTAAGGATCTCATACATTTGGAAGACACTGTTTTCCGGCTATAGTTTTTTGATCACAGTCGTCGGTTGTACGTATGTAAAATCAATTGATTAAGTTTTTCATTAAAAGTTTATGCAGTGACCTGATCATTGATCAAGGTTGTTGAAGTAGTAGAAGTAAGATGTGAGTTTTCTTCAAGTTATCTCATCACACTTTTAAAATCAACCACGACAACAATTATTTCGGAGATAATATTCTTTTTAGTTTTCAACATCGAGAAATGGAAAGTTTCCAACAGACATCGACAATAAGAAATCTCGATTCGGAAACAAGAAAGACTTTTTGAGCTTCGTATTTACCTTTAATATAGCACTAGCACAAAGGCCAGTTTGTTCGCTCGCTTATTGTGGTTCACTTTCAGTGAATCGAACTTTGTAGTCATTTTCGTCAGACACGGTGACACTGAAACTGAGCTGACAGTTTTACTAACCAGTGAAAATAAAATGAGATTTATTATTAATGAATTATTAGCGGCTCAGCTCACCTAGAGAATCGAGTCTAGCTACGGCCTTGCTGGTTGCAGGAAGTAAGGTGAAAGATTTTTCCTTGAGAGGGTAACAAATTTCTTGGCTCGCGAATATTATGCATCTGCTGTTGAAGAATTGTCGTTCTTATGTGTGGTTATGACCCGAATTACAAAAAACGCTGGTAATACCTTCATACCTACCTTGGTAGAAAAAAAAACTATTTTGTAACATCTTCCCGACTTTATCATTTTGAGTCGATAGATTTGTATGATTTTTGCAATGTCGAAAACTTAACGAATTTTTGTTCATAAAGTTACATAGAGTTGCGGGAAACGATCATTTTATCAAACACTATTTGAGTGAGCAGCCTCTTTTTCGCTTATTTCAATAAAAAGGTAAGATTTTATTATTTGATCGAAAATTTATTGTTCACCGAGGTTTCCGCATTGGCATTCGCTGTTATTAAGTGAAGTAGACTTTGAGAGAAGTAATTGCACTGCTCGGATTACGTTGCCACAATGTTGCCTTAATGATGTAGAATATAACTACAAATTTTGATGTATTTAACTAGGCTTCCAACGAGCAGCCTCTCATCAAAATCGGTTAAGATTTCGATATTTTCTCGAGGAAGTGAATAGCCTCCATTTTGCTACCAAAAGTACTTTAAAATATGGAATTTCCTATTCGCTACTTTCTACATCTAACTTCATTTCCTCATATCTCCGGTACCATTGATCGGAATTGCATGATTTTCTTGCATTTTCAAGAGTTCAGTGAGTTTGAAAAAGTGTTTTGGAATTGGAAGTTGACCCAAATGTGTGTGGATCGTCACGTTTTCTCAAACCCTAACCCCCTAACGGCGTGACCTCATTATGAGCGGCCATTTTATCAGTAAAAAACCATTCAAACGTAAAAGTTACGCAAGTCCTCGTGTGTCACTTCTCAATCTTTCGTCCAAATCTTATCCGAAGGCATGCGATACTGCGTTGAACTATTATTGATGCGAATACGAAAATCTTACGTTTGGGATGTTTGGAGCCAAGGGTGGAAGTCAAAAAGTTGCTGCAAATATGTTGTTTAGTCTATTTTTTTTAAATAGTAGAGCTTAGCGACATTTTTTGGCCTACACATTTTTAAAATCGGTTTTTCACCCTGAAGCCATGATGGCTCTTTTTTGGTCAAACGAAGAAAAATGTAGTAGACAACATAATCTACATTTTTGGACGTTTGGACAAAAATGAGCCAAAAATATGTAGGCCAAAAAAATTCACTAAGCTCTACTATTCTTTTCCATGTTACGGTGGCTACCGTCTTTGCAAAGAATAAACGTTAGTGCGTTGATCAAAGCTTAAAGTATTACCATTAATCGAAATCGAGAAGCATAAAAAATGATTTTCTTTACGCGAAACCATGAGCGCTTAGGGAAAGCGTACAAAAAACGATACACGTGTATACGCACCTTATTTACGGTGGTAAGAATGTCGATACGATATAGCGTTGTTGTAACCGTTACCAATAGTTCAACATAAATGTTGTCAAGAAGCCATTTCAAATTTAATGAACAAATACAAATCTGTCATTGTAATATATATGGTAGTGATATTGAAAGTCTGGATGTCTGGAAGGCATTGAACCTTCGTGTTACAGTGAAGTTAACTTCATTTCTATGCATTAATGATTGAATAATACATTTTAATCGGATTATGGCAAAACTATTGTCTGGATTTGTATAACATGGAACGAGGGATATGTTTTTTACCTCTCAGCTGATTTCTCCGCAATAATCGAAGCTATTACTCAAACATTTTATGGGTTTCTTGGGTTATTTGGTTTGGAAACAGATTTTCAAAAGAACGATGATCAAAATAGGCGACGATGAGCCATCACTAATTTTATTCTCATAGAAGGCAAACCTGAGACATTCAGGTTAGGCTCAGGTAATTTCTAAAGTTGATATCGAATTCAACTGTAGTTAACAAACAATTTTTCTTCCTACATTTTGGATTTGATTTTACAGCCAAAAGTAGTGGTATTTCAACGTAAATTTGCTTCAGCTGTTTTTGAGCTGATCCACACACTCAAACATAAGAGCTTAATCAGTATCGCATTGCGTGAGGTTTGTGTGAAGGCTCAACTTGACGAAATTTATTTTATTTCTGTCAAGTTCGAGTATTTCGAGTATAAAGTTTCAGGTTGAGCTGACCCTGTTCCGAGCCTCATTAAAGTTGTTTTTATATTTTGTTCGAATAACAGACCTTGTTCAAAACTTTCTTTTCTGCTTAACAACTGGCATATGAAACATGAAAATATTTCGCAAAATAATTATTCCTAGAAATCCTTTTCCCAGTTTCTTAAGAATTAAGCTGAATATTTGAAACCTTTTGTGTTTGCTGAGATTGTATGTGGCATTTAATACCCAAGCGAAAGCTATGCACAAACTACATTTTGATATTTGTGAAAGCACTTTAACAGTGCAATTTTATCTCGGCATTCCTTTTACACACAATGGTTGTATGTAACATTTACGAAACAACTTTAGCGTCAGACTGCAAAGTTCATATATTCCAAAAATTTACGGCGCGACATTAATGAGACACGTACGCTATATCATGGTTGTTGTTGTTGTTATTCCCCAAGTAAATAGTTGCATCGTGCAGGTTGCAATATACAGCAAAATGTTAATTGGTTAGCGTTTCGTTTAGAAGTCGCGCTTTACTCTTCTACTACGATTCACTGCACAAATCTATGACATTTTCCATATGAATGAACGAACTTTTCAAATTAATAATAATAATTCGGTTCATGTATAGAATCGAAAAGTCTTAGCAGCAATTATTTTATAATAACAATGTTTTAAACTGCAGGGAAAAAGTTGCTAACGTAACAAAAGAAACTTATTTCATTTGCATAATGAGTCACAAGAAGATGAAGATGAAAAAAAAATTCGAAGCAAAGAAAATTTTCTTAACTTTTATAACTCAATGCTGGAAAAAGAAAACAAAATCAATCTGCTGACTTCTTTTTTTCCCTTCTTCTTCTTCATTTTATTATTCAGTTCTTGATCAAACGACTAAGTATTGTAGTGAATACATTCGCTGCAATTACTCGGTGGAATCGTGTTTCTTGCCTTTACATAATTTCCCGACCCAAAGTATACAAAACCAAATGAAGAAAAATCTGCAACATTTTGCGTTCTTTCTATTTTTTTCGGTTGCTGTGTGGCATTCAAGAATATTTTCCACATTTTCGATTGTAAAGTAAATAAATTAATTATTTAAAAAAAATGGGAAAATGTTTTTATTGTTCTGTTCTTAAGGACATTAAAAGCTAATTGGGTGCGAAGATTCTGTGGTAAATTCTTTATGAAAAAAGTTTTCCCGTTTTTTTTACTTCTCTCTCTTCTTCTTTCTCGTTCTTTGATTTCTATCTGAAAATTGTGGTACTGAAAGAAAACGTTGGAAAACTTTATTTTGAGTTTTTGTTGGTCTAAAAGTATGTTTGTGATTGAGATTGCGAGTCGTGATCTTAACTTTTCGATAAAGGAAATTATATACAACACTAGCGTATGAGCCCGTCAATCATGACTAAGGAGTTTAATGTGGAAGTTTC
The DNA here is from genome assembly GCA_026413405.1 of Phytosciara flavipes. Taxonomy (NCBI): domain Eukaryota; kingdom Metazoa; phylum Arthropoda; class Insecta; order Diptera; family Sciaridae; genus Phytosciara; species Phytosciara flavipes. The sequence continues at coordinate 8,650 of JANTFA010007564.1, read as the reverse complement.
TGCCATTGAAATACGACTTTTTTTCAGCATACTTGCATCCACTGCTGAATGTGCCCATCTCCGACAATTTTTCGCGGCACTTAAAGGAGCAGAAGAAGGTATGGACACAAGATGAAAACGTCCTCATATGTGTCCTGATAACGTAGTAATGATTAGGGCGATTGTGCCTCCTGTCACGACCTCTATGCAGGTGAAAGAGTGTAAAACGACTCCGAATACTCCGAAATGTTCTTGTGATCCGGAAGAAAAAACCGAGATGTCCAAAATTTCTTCAGAAGACGCATAGTGCTGGGAGATTATGAGGTGGTTCCTTCAAAGGTTGATGCTAATTTCGGAAAGGACAGCGACTGGTAGACTACCACTACCATGATTTAAGTGATGACAGCGAGGATGACCGGGATAGAATCGAATGATCAACAGATCTGTGCTTCATGACCACGAAAGTGGTCGTATCAAACTGATAAATCATGCCTCGTCCACTTTTCCTCATTGCAATGTGACCCAACTCGAGAATGAGCAAGGGGTGAGGAAATACCAAGTAAATAAGGAAATGATTACACACCAATTGGGCGAGTGAGAAACCCCTCGATAATGAGCGACTAAATCTCTTAACAAAAATTTTTTTGCTTAAAGGATTATACTCTCTGAGTAGACGAAACACTTCCATCTGTTAAATGTAACTAAAAGAATCATGATCATAGAGAACACAAATGATGCACTGTGTACATATTCAGCATTCACTAAGGATTATCTCATATGAGCCAAAGCAGTTAACCAAATGCGTACGGATGATTGTATTGCCCATTTGCATAGATACAACAAAAACGACCGAAAAAAATATTGTTTCAATTGTATTCCAGCATATAATAAATGCGTCCATTCCACTAATAATTTTGTATTACACTACACTATTTCTGAATAGAGGAAATTTTTATTGAATATTCATTCATACATACATTCACTAGGCTCCACCTATCGGGCGGATCAGTTGCCTCCACTACGTACACATTCAAAAAATTCAAAACTTCTTAATAACAAAAATTAAATGCGGTTCAAATTCTTTGGAAATACGACTCCTCGTCCTCATCGAATTCAACAAAGGCCTTTGAAATTACCTTTAGCATTAATAAAGGTATTGTTAAAGAAATTGCAGTCTTATATCCCAGATCGTTGGTTCTGCATAAGGAAAATTATAGAACTTAATCACATAAACTCAATTACCCGTTGAAACTCGTCAGAAAACTCCAAATATCCAAGTAAATCCATGCTGAAGAATTTCCGTTCTATTGGCTCAGTAAGCTGGGTGACAGGGATGTACTACTTCACGTGTACCAACAATTCAAAATGAAAAATCAAAACCCACTGTTAGCCCGTGGCGACGGTACTATACGGGAAAATTTAGGTAATTCCGATGAGACCATGAGACTCGGAACCGATTTCAGTAAACTTCGAGGTCGATGGCCCAAAATCTCGGTGAGAAATTAGCAAAAAAGTGCGTCAGAATTCTTTAATAGACGGAAATAAAAGTTCTTCAACATCAAGAGCTTTTGCTCGGCGAAAAATAAAGTTCTTACTCGAAACCACTAGAAACTAGTGTTATAAAATTTTTCGACATTAACTCGATCAGTCAAAATTTGAAGACCTCATTTTTTGGCCATTGAACGCTCTACCTGCAAAATCGAAAACGAAATTCATGAATTGTTGAGTCATTCTAGCGAAGTACCGTTACCCTTTCAAAACGGCAGACATCGCGTTTGTATTCGGCGTTAGTTAGTTTGAAGTATTCCGTTTGGTTCGATTCGAAGTCTTTTACTTCATTTGTTACAACATGAAAATTTTTGTATATAATGGAATGCTATGCTATTCGCTTATTACGCTGATCGGCTGTCGGTAACAGATGATATAATGTGTGTATTAAATGAAATACAGCAGGCCCAATCGTCAATGAATCGTATTCGTTCGGAACTGGGAAATATGACAAACGCAAGGCAGATTTTATAGGCGACCTTGAACTTATTTTTTATTCATCAACTCAGATAGAACTGCAGGCTAACTTAAACTATTTCAAATGGGTCTCTAGATGTTTCTTAATATCAATCTTTGTTCATCCAAAAAAAAAAAGAAAGGCTCCGTTCACATGCGAATTCAAAAAAAAAAGATGGCGAACGACAGGTATGATTAGTAAAACAACGTTTTCGATTTAGGCTTTGCAGTTGCTTGGTAATGAAACGACGGTTACCATGACTACTATTGCCAAAATTACATTTGCGTCAGGACAAAAATATTTTTAGGTCGAATCAGGCTAGTTAGGTTAGTCAAGTCAACAAAAACAGCTTCCCAATTGCCAAAAAATTGGGTTTCGAGCGAACCCATTGATGCACATAAATTTCATGTCCCTTCGTTCTAGTAAGACTGATTCAGCACATAAAATCTTGTTCATGACCTATGCCTAAATTGGAATGTGGCGCTCGGATTGACAAGTTTCCCTTTACTTTACACCGATTTACAGACATACAATGTCCGCCATAAGACCCTTAACTTACAGCCAAGGGAAATAAAACATTTTTTCCTATGCAACCATTGAACGCATCCTCTTGAAATCCACACCCCGTACATTTTGCAATGAATTTTAAACGATTTTTCCATCACAATCACAATCAAAATGGAAACAAAACAACTACACAGCAACAACTACAAAAAAATGGTTTGATGTGCTACATTTTCGTTATTCTACACAGTGTTGCAGTTTGTTTCCCATCCATGGAGTCTGTCTGTATCTAAATGTATTTAGATGTATCTAGACGAATTTATTTCAATGTTATCTCGGGGTGATTAGATATGCATCATCAAAGTATTTCAAATTATAGTAAACATGCATTACACACAATTTGCATAATACAATATACGCGCTGGGAACTCATCCTCGCTCATTTTTCGTGTTTAGTTGATGTAGGGCAAATCTAATTAAGAAAGTCAGTTTCAGTGTTTTTTTTTTGCACAGATTTTATGGAGATTAAAAACAATAAAACCCAATAAAGTTAAATTGGTTTTTGATTCAATAGCCGAGATGATTTTTTTTTATATTCTCTATGTCAGTGTACTGAACACATATCCCATGCACGCGGAAGTGCTCTTCGGCTGGTTCCGTAATTAAATATTTGCAACAATTTATTTTTATTTACACAATTTTTTCAGCACGTACACATTTACTGTGTACACTTTCGGTTAGAGCAGAAAAACATAATAAAAAAAATATTGTCGATGGGAGTGTGATGTTTAATTGATATAAATGATTCCACATCCAATATGTGAGTGTGGATTTTATTATTAAATCGAAAATCGTTTCACAGAATTATAGATTTCAAATCGACTTGATTCCAGGCGGGTAATAATAATAATCGCAGTTCATCCGTGTATCGATCTAATTTGTCGGAATAATTAAATTTGATACGAAAACATGAGCTTAACTTTTCAGAAGATATTATGCCGATGTACGGATGCCACATCATTAAAGCTAATGTTTTAAAAGCCAGAGTGGGTTTCATTATCGGGTTAAATGTTGAAGTTTGCGATGTTTTCCTGAACAGAAAGCAGCAGTACAAAGCCTCAGGTTGAGCAAATGTTTTTAATTTGACCTTTTGTATCGCTTCGGGATGATTGTTAGTGAAATTTGTATGGCTGTTAATCTTGAGCATTGCAATGAGCCGCCGTTTCTAAATGGCACAGGCTTCTAGAATTTTGTTTTGATAAGTACGGTAAAACTTTCAACGAAATCTTCCAAAATTCAGGGCAAATTGTGAGAGGCAATTGGTGAGAGAAGAGTTTTGGGACGTCCGCGCTTAGAGGGGAGGTGGTATTGCCAAAAAAACGGGAGCATGGTCAGGGAAAGAGGCAGTACATTGAAATTCAGACTTTGATTCAACAGTCTTCTTTAAAAAATGTATTTCTTTAAATTTTCTTTAAAATTTCTGTTTTTAAATTCTTTCTGACGTGTTTTCCTCAACATCTGCCACTTGTGACGCAATTTTCTTTTTAACTTTTCGTTGTTAGACGTTTTGTAAGTAGGAACAGGGGCTTGCATCACATTTACCTTTTTAAGGATTTTTTTTCTGATATCAGACTTGGATAGGGCATCGCCGGGTTTTTTATACGTTACGACTTAGCAACGGACCATTGAAGTACAATGTGAGTTCTGTGTGAAAAATACACCACATAGTAAACATAGACAATATGAAACTACAAAGATTGAAATGAAAAGTGTGCCGGGTAGCTCAAGTGGTAAGAGCATTGCCCCGGAAAGGCGTCCTGGCTAATACATAATGATGAGCGAATGATTACATTGCTTCGAATAACTAGAGTTCAATTCGAACCGAATGAACCTGATGGAAGTTGAGAAATTCTAGAAATTGTATCTTAGAACCCAAATTCGAGATATTTTGTCATGAAGCTCTTCAGGATTATGAGGTAGATAAAAATGTTTTCCTCATCTTTGTTCGTCGCCTGGCCGATTAGATCTGCAGAGCTCAAATTGACGAAATTATCGGGGTGGGAAGAATTTGACCCTTAAAACTCTGAACCATATCGCCATGGGCAAAAATGATCCTCCGACCTCTAAAACACATCGAAAGCTATTATTTTTACCCAAAAATGTTGAATTTGCCAACCATAATCATTCAAATACGCACACACAACGGTCTTTTAATAAAGGACTTATATGGAATCTTTGAGGAGCTGTAGCTCTCAAACGGTCACTGGTAGGTCAAAGGTCATATTTCTAAAGCATCAAATGTCTTAGAATTGCGAGTAGAGTCTACTCACCGAATTTACAAAAAATTGGTTGATACGTTTAGGAGTTAGTTCTCAATGGGAACATCCTAAGGTTTACTTCATTTGTCGCAAGTTCAAATTCACAATTTCTTGAAATTGTTGTCATCCAATGTTTTTGAAGGTTAAAGTAAAACCAGAATTGAATGGATAAAGACAATTTTCCATTTGAATTAGTAATGAGCTTGACAGTGACTGGCCAAATAACTTATTTGTATGAAATCTGTTGCCTTTTTATGTAAGTGTACGTCGAATGCGTGATACACTCGCCGATTGTGGTATCTGAAATCTACATACTCGACTACCTGGTGCGTTGCGATATTTCTAAAGAGTAGATTCTGTTTCAATAGAAAGTGATGAAGTAAATGTTAGAACATTTACAAGACATTAGGCTTATGGTTTAGTGTCGAACCCTGGTAATTAAATTCTCTCCTTACAATTTCAACTTTTCTTGATTTTCCTTTAATCTTTTGGAAATAGCCTCTTGAACTTCAACAGCTCCTACACCATTCGTAATCTCGTAATTCGGCAGCTGAGACCAGTCCTTCAATTTTGGATACGCATTCCAATCAATTTCGATGAACTGGCCAACTGATGATAGCGTTGCCATAAAACAGAAATCAGCTATTGTCAGTTCATCACCACAAACATAGGCTCCATTTTCGAGGAAAGCTTCTACGATCGGCAAACCCATTCTGAAGTAGTCTATACGTTCTTGTGGCATTTCCGGACAGCCCGTCGACGGCCCGTCCATTATCGTCAAACACCGGAATGGTGTGCTGTGGATTCATCTATATATGTGGAATTATATCATGATAAAACGGTTTCATACACTAAGATGATGCAATGTTGTCACTCACTTTCAGAAACTCTGACGTTTTATGTTCGCCCTTCGCGAGCTCAGTAAATCTTAATTCTAATTCAACACCAATAGACGCGGCAGCCATTAGCACAGCTCTACATGGTGGACTACGAGTGACGTAGTAAAGTATCGGTTTCGCAGCCATTACGATAGGTGGAACTACGTTGAAATATAAATTTTTTGAATTATTATCGTTCGATGATGCTGACTGCATTGTTCACTCAGAAACTTTGAGTTTCGGTATCGCTATTTACACTCCGATTATTTAATACCTTTCAATGTTGCTCAGTTGAGTAGACTGGATATGTTTCCAGAAAATCTCAACTCTCGGAAAGAACACCTACGACGGAAACAATAATGTCAAGCCTAATTAGTCACTCATATTATTGATAACAATCAAGATGTGTTTGTTTAAACTTATCAAACTCATTAGCAAACATAGTTCATCTGCTATTCGATACAGAAAAACATGAGCATGTATGGGTATGGGTACCTACAGTATGGTATGGTAATCAGTATGTGATGACATTGCAAAAAGAAACAAAATTATCAATTCAAGTTACGTAACAATATTATGGAACCATTTTATTAGACAAAAACAAAGTAGCTGTAGGGTAGCTCCATCAGTTACGATTTAGAGTGCTTGTAGAGTCGACTAATATTTGAATGTTATTCAATGTGAGAGCTTTGAATTTGATTTATGCTGGCTGTATTGGAGGTGAGCGAGTATAGAGGTTTTGTGAATCACTACCAGAGCCGAAGCACGAAAAGCACGACCCACACCCTGTGTAGCTAGAGAAGCAATGTACAGAATCGCAAAAAAATTTAGCATTGTTCACATGTTAGACAACTTTCTGAATGCACTGTATATGATTCAGTGCGTATGCTGGCTAACATACTATCATCAGCCGATATCGTATCAGTTTTCCATATCTGCAACTCGAAAGCAAACCAGAAGCTTTGTGTTCTTTTCGACTGTATTGCGAGCTTTATCATGATCCGTACCCAAAGTACTTGAAATCACATTGGACAAATCGTTAAAATTCAAATTGCTTTCGAACAGCAGTAAAAATCACTAGCAGAGTCAACATTTTACGGAAAATGACTGGAACGATTTAGGGATCCGACGCACCTCAGCACTTTCTCTAATTTATTCAGTGGCCGAGTATGGTGCACCAGTATGGCTGGAAAGTGCTCAAACCAATCGAGTCGAGGCTACCCTAGACGAAGCACTTCGTATCGTTAGTGGAGCTGTATCTTCCACACCGATCGAATGGTTGCAAGTCCTACGTATAGAACCACCCGAGGTACGGAGATGGAAATCCGTCCTGAGAGAATGGGAAAAACAGGAACGTGCAGACCACCTACTTATCCACAACGACTTGAACAACCTATCGCATACATGAACAGGCAATGGAAACTGTGCCAGTTGGAAAAACACTCTTGAAAAAAAAAACTAAAAAAATGCCATTGATGGAAGTTAAAGCTTCAGATTTATTTCAAAAAATACAAAGTCTTCATTTCAACCGATTTTTCGCGAGAATTTGACCAACAGTTTCCACTAGTAAATCACCACCTTTGCCACAAAGCCGCTCGTAATCAGGCAAGTCTTTCATCCTCCTTAACCAGCCGGTCAATTTTGGATACTTGTCCATATCACCACCATAATGCCCCACCGATGAAACGGTTGCAACACAACAATAATCGGCAATCGTAAGTTCGTTACCGCAAAGATACGGACCGCGTTCAAGGAATGCTTCCATGATCGGCCAACACTTCTCAACATACTGAATCTTATCCTCTGGCAGCTCGGTCGCGCCGTAATACAAAATCGGTTCGAACAAGAATCGCAGTCTTGCAAACAAAAATCCCGTATCGAAATGTAGCCGAGCATCGACCTCAGCTCGTTTGACTAAATCTTTGGGATACAGTTGGTCGGTATTCCCGTATTTGTCACACAAGTACGCACATATTGCATGACTGTCGTAGATGATGGTTCCATTGTCGATAATCAGCGGAATGGTATGTTGAGGATTCAGCTGTAATTCGGAAATTTCAATATCACATATACTCACGTCGTGATAATTGTATAAGCAAACTTGTCACCTTCTTGAATTCTTCCGTTAGTTGTTCACCTTTGATGAGATCAACATTTATTAATTCGAATTCAAGGCCTAGCGCATTTCCAGTTAGTAAAACGGCACGAGATGGTGGACTCAATAACGTATAATAGAACACAATTTTTCCCATTTCGGTATTTTATCTACACAACTGCTTCAAATCGAAACCGATCTTAACTTAGCTTAAAACAGACTCAAGCTAATTTCTGCGACTAACTCTACGTCGTACTCGTTCCACTGGAACACTCTTGTCTTATCAATCGCCACATATACCACTCTCTGCTACTATACACACTCGTAAATTAATCTGCAACTCACTCTGCTATCTACGAGAACTAATTATCCGTTTATATTATTCGGCATGTTGGCTCTTGTCCATTCCATTCAAGAGCCAGTAAGACTTTTCTAGCTAAGACGATTATACAACACTGAAATCTTATAATATGTTTGTATAAATACCAACGAAACTATTTGCTTGTGTATTTAAGGGGCCGTTCATTAATGACGTACCATACTAGGAGGAGGGTGGGAGTCAGCAAAATGTGACAAGCCAGGTTGTAACCATAGTCAAACATAAAACGAAGGTGGAAGGGGGAGGGGTCAATAAAAATGTAGGACGTCATTTATGAATGGTCCCTTATTGTACAGTCGACACATCGATTCCGTTTGGTTCTGTATACACAAAATATAGTTACCAACGAGAGCCGGTTGAGTGTGGATTTGTTGTCATTTTTTGTGTTGATTTTTTTCTTTTCTTCTATTCCATCCAAAGCAAAATGTCCCATAATCCAATACTTTACTATACTTTCGATTTGAGTCCACCATCCCGAGCCGTACTTCTTAC